>JASDQU010439631.1:1800-15884 GCA_032191745.1 Picea mariana
TTGGTCCTTGACCACCCCCGCATTCGGATTTCGCTCGGATATGGAGTTCAAATCATATTGGGAGATGATGCGTAAGTGGTTGGGGAGATGACAAGAACCATAAATGCATCGTTCACAGGAGTACGTGGATTTTCTCGTACACAGTGGCGCATTGTGCGCTCTGAGGGCTTTGTTTTCCTGCACACTGTGCACATTGTTGGGCCCTTAGTTTTTGAATGAGAAACTGCGCAAGAAGGAATACAATCCTAGTTTTGGTCAAGTATGAGTTGCGCAAGCTACAAAAGAAGATGGAAAATAGAGCAAGGAAAAGTAACAGAAATCAATTGCGAAAAGGATAGCGCAATGACAACAAGGCAAAAGAAGTTGCAACAGAACAAGAAAGCATGCGAGATCAAAGACAAAAGACACTACTCAAATTATATATAGGGACAAATATGAGTGTAAAAGGGTTCGATAATGATTGAAAAAGGGTTCTCCCCTTTTTTTTGATAATAATACTAGGTTAGAATTGAGTCCTGTAAATGTAATATGTACACCATTCCGGTTAAATAGAGATCTGTGACATGGGTCCAGAGCTTGGATTCTATAAAAGAGCACTACTTTGTATCTCTGAGGTTGTATCTGATAAATATGTGAAGATAATATATGAAGAAGGATCCAAAATTTCAAAATATTTTGCATCATTCTGTGTTTATACTTCTGCATTGTATCTTTACAGTACTTCTTTAGGCTTCATAAGTTCCACATGATGTTTCTGTGTTTGAATTCTTTTCGCAACCTAAGTAGTTGCAGTTCTTGGGTATATGATTTTGTATATGTTTTGTATTTAGTTTGTCTTGTGCAATATCAGTATGAATCTTGAAGGTTTTGTGAACCCTCCTAAGTATTTTCCTTTCCCTTCCCTATCCTTTTGTGTTAGCCACGCTTCGGGTGAGACTTCATCTCTTGGAAGGAGATGAAAATGCCAACACTCTAGACTACACAGTACCTCTTGTTGGTAACCTGAGAAGAACCTTGGTCTGATCGATCTTGCACCAACAAAATGGTTCTGTTGCCGATACCTGCGTTAAAAGGGAACCTGCAGGGAGGATGCTTCCATGGATTCACATATCTAATATTGACCAATGGTGGGAGAGAAATTGCGATGCCTTCATATGGAAAGAAATGGAGTTGAGAATAAAATATGTGAAAGATAATAAGGAGACAGTCTTTTACTCAGAAAGATCAAGCGATCAGTACGAGATAATATGGTTTAATTTCCCGGAAGAACTTATCCACTGGATAGATAGGCTCCAAGAAGCTCCAGAGTTCCAAGAATGAGTCAAGAGGACCTGTACTTAGGATACATAAAATATTGTAGCACTTCATCGGATGGATCATCCAGTCACACGAGCGATTGATTTTTGGGTCAATACCACATTATAAGGATACATTATTGAGTTTGCAGTCGAGAATCACCAATATTTTTCACGAGCATAAGTGGATTTCAAGAAAGACGCAAGTGGAAGCCTATTGAGATAAATCCTCATGTGGATTAATTTTTTCTTAATGGAAGAGGGGTTGCTGACTATGTCCCTGACTGAGATGGCAGCGTAAACACCCTGGCTTGGGGTAGGGTGATTTTGGGGTGGAGTCATGGCCTGAGAGTGGGGAAAGGGTTCTTTGATGAACAAGGGAAACAACAAGAAATGGAATCAAGAGACGAGAGAGCCTTAAAAAGAGTCGCCATAGTTGAGAAGTGGTGGCATGGTAAGATAAAGAAAGAAACAAAATAGTATGAGAGTTTGCAGAAAGAAGTCGGACTAGGAGAAGTAGAGGAAATACAGATGAAAGAGTTGCGGAAGATGAGAAGATAAGAAAGACTGGCTAGTAAAATATTAAGTGAGAGAGAAGCACAGAGGGAAAGAAGTACCCAGGAGAGTGGACAAGAAGGATAAGGTGTAGAAGCATGGGAGAAGGAAGCCAACATGGATCTTGAAGAATAAAGAGAAGATTCAACCCCGATGCCAGGAAAGATCGGGAATCTGACTGAAGAGACCACTCCAATGGAAGAAAATGAGACCCACTGTTCGCATAGGGGCATACCTGGGGTTCAATGCTTCAACAATGCACAAACAAAACCTTGACTACCAACCCTTTCGACAACACCTGCGAAGCAGATGAAGTCTCACCCATGATAGAGGTAGGGGTGGTTGGAGGACTCAAGTGTCTGCAACCTTAGCTGGGACACAGATCTGTGATTACAATACTCTAACAATGCACTTAGAAGTTAACATTCATTATTATTCAACCAATATTTACTTCATATATAAAACCCTAATTACAGAGCAACATAGTATTCATCCAAATCTAACATATTGAAGCACTTAGCATAAGGAAATAGATCAGGTCTAGCATCTTATTCACATCATCAGGCACTAAGCTATAATATTCATATAAGCATACATTATTTCACTGAGAATTAATCAGATAAACAATCTAACAACTATAATGCACAAAGCAACCATAACCCAGGATATATGTGGTTCACCCTAGTGTGGGGCTACATCCACCAACTCTTCTCTTCTTTATTATCTTCTGTCAATCTTCTACCAGCAGAGAGCCCAAAAACCCTACTCCGCATAGGACAAGAGATCTGCGCACCTCACCAGATACTCCTTCCCTAAGTTAGGTCACAACACAAATCTTTCTTACACAGTCTATACACAGGCCTCTTACAATCACTTGCACTTAGATCTCCAAGTATTAACACATAGTATGCACAAAGCATCCACTACTATTCACACTTATCACATTAGACTTCACTTGCCCCCCTAATTACATCACCTATATTTCTATTTATACATTATAAAATGGGCCTGAACATGGGTAAACCCATGGGTCAACATCTCATACCCGTTACATAAGCCCTAATCCCAAAAACTTCCCTAAAAAGGGGCCGAGATCCTGTGATCTTCGCTTCGACTTGCGCTCCACCTTCGACTAGTCTGTAGAAGTCCCAAAAGAGGTCAAACATGACCAAGGATATCCAAAACTTGGTCAAGGGTCAACAGGCCCCCAACACTCACCTGTGACTCATCCCGAGTCACTCTTTTCTGGTTAATTCTGCCTCAAACTCCTCGAGATTGGTTCAAGCTGCTTCAACCTGTTGCTTCGCCAAGGCCTCCTGCTCGATGAACTCTTGAATAAATTCCTCTTTCATAGGTCCCTCTAAGCGTTGTTCTACTGAAGTGACTACTTGTTCCATCCCTTCTCCTTGGCCTTCAATCTCCTAAAGAAGTAGGCAAGCTACATCATGAACTGGTTGGAGCTTCTAAGTCACTTCCATGAATTTTCTTTGTATGGCATGGACCTTTTGTTGAACTGTGTGCTATTCTTGGGATATTTTCATCCTCTAAACTGCTGACAGGAGTTTCAAATGACTTTCAAATGTGCTTTACATTCCACGACTAATGTTTTGATCCTTTCAACTACGCTTTGGGAAGTTTCTTCTCTCTGGTATTGCACTTCATGCATAGTGCTTGGCACTGTTTGTAGCGCTATTTATGCAAGTCTCTGTTGAGGCTGCTGAAAGGCTTCAGCAAGATTCGTCACTTGATTCTCCATTGGGCCTTCCTCCATTTTCTCTAAGGCTATCACATAGTGAAGTGATCTGTTGACTGCTTCTTCAACTCCAATCTACTCTGCGAGCTACTGTTTATTCTCCTGCTGGATCTACCCTGGAAACATAACCATTTGTTGGCACATGGGCAGACCCAGGGTTAAACACTTCAACAACGCACCAATAAAACCCTAACTACTAGCCCTTTCGGTAACACCTTCGAAGCAGATGAAGTGTCACCCGAGGTAGATGTAGGGATGGTTGCATGCCTCAAGTGTCTCCAACCTTAGCTGGGACACATATATGTGATTACAATACTTTAACAAAGCACTTAGTAGTTAACATTCATTAGTATTCAACCAGTATTTACTTCATAGATAAAACCCTAATTATAGAGAAATGTAGTATTCAACCAGATTTAGCATATTGAAGCACTTAGCATAAGGAAACAGATCAGGTCTAGCATCTTATTCACATCATTAGGCACTAAGCTATCATATTCATCTAAGAATACGTTATTTCACTAAGAATTAATCACATAAACAATATAACAACTATAATTCACAAAGAAACCATAACCCAGGATATACGTGGTTCACCCTAGTGTGGGGCTATGTCCACCAACTCTTCTCTTATTTATTATCTTCTGTCGATCTTCTACAAGCAGAGAGCCCAAAAACTCTACTCCGCATAGGACATGATAACTACGCACCTCGCCACATCCTCCTTCCCCGAGTTAGTTCACAACACAAAGCCTTCTTACACAGTCTATACATAGGCCTCTTACAATCACTTGCAATTACCTCTGCAAGTATTAACACATAGTATGGACAAAGCATCCACTACTATTCACACTTAGCACATTAGACTTCACTTGCCCCCCTACTTAATTCACCTAGATTTCTATTTATACATTAAAAAATGGGCATAAACATGGGTAAACCCATGGGCTGACATCCCATACCCATTACATAAACCCTAATCCCAAAAACTTCCCTAAAAAGGGGCTGAGATCCCGCGATCTCCGCTTCGACTTGTGCTCTGCCTTCGACTAGCTTGTTGAAGTCCCAAAAGAGGTCAAACATGACCAAGGATCTCCAAAACTTGGTCAAGCGCCAACACCCCCTAGATCAAAGAAAACCACCCCAAAGCTACTGTCACCAAACCCAAATCACCTATACCCCAAGTGTCTTCTATACAAATGGTAAATTCAATACTACCGTCTTATGCTAATTCTGTTCCAGTACAATTAGTTAGTCAGTCACAACCAGGAAGTGGGAGTACAGGGAGGATATTGGGATCCCCTGGTAGGTCGCAAGAAGGACCGTTAAGTTTTATTTTGATAGGAGTAGAAAGATCAACAATGGATGGTCACGCGGGAGGTTTGATTACTCAATACCCAGAATTATGGGGTAAGGGAGACAAAGATGTTGAGCAACATTGGTTCTTGTGTGAAGCAATGTGGAGGTACAGAGGGACTCCTGATGAAAATAAGTTGGTTGAGTTTTAGATTACCTTGAGAGGTCACACTCTCAAATGGTACATGGAGGTTATTGAGCCAGGAGTGCCATGAATGCAAGGTCAAGCATTCACACTTGATCAGATACAGACAAGGTTCATAGCGAAGTTTAATCTACCTTAGTCAGAACAACAGGCTTTGTCTGAGGTGCGCGAGATTCAACAAAGGGAAGGTGAATCAACCTGGGAATACAGTCATAATTTTAAAGATACTATAGGGAGGTTAGCGCATCCAATCCATGAGGAACATCAAAGAGAATGGTATATTATGGGGTTTCTACCTCTGACACATATTCTGTTAACACAACAATGGATAACCACTTTGACAGATTCCTTGGAACAATCAATGAAGATTGAAGCCATGGAAGGATATCCGGGGAGCCTGAGAGTTACCAGACCCCCAACAGATGAAAATTTGGCACAAATACAAGGGAAAATATCAACACTTACATAAAATATTCAAGAATTAATGATACCTAGACTAGGACAACCACAGGTCTGCTGTACCGGATGGTACATAGAAGGACATCTGGTAACCAAATGTCCATGAATGAGGGGAATAGGACCTCCTTAGAATATGATGGGAACCTCACTAGGACCCATGGGAGGAGCTGTGCAAGTATCTGCGAACTTACCATTCCATAGCCCCACCCTTTATCATGATTTTCGAGGGAGCCAAGCAGCACCAACAATTGATTATTGCGAGATTTGCTGAAACCATGGGCATGAGCCAAGACAGTGCCCCATTAGTCAAAAGTATTCAACAGTACCAAATACTGTACATTTTGAGTTTTGCGCATCTACCACACATACTACTAACCAATGTAGAGTGTTCGATGCACTTGCGGAAAAGTTGGATTGAACAACATTTAGGGTGAATCAAACCCCTCAGGGACCGGGAAGAGGTCGAGGAGGTGGAGCTGGAGGAGACTTCAGAGGAGGAAGAACTAGGGGAAGAGGACCAAGAAGATTTTATAACTTTGATGAGAAAGGCCATATGGCTAGAGATTTTCCTCATCCGAGGCAACCATGGTGCTCTCACTATAGAACCAATGGGCACGCAACTGAAGACTTCCCTAAACTAATTGAAAAATGGGAAGATTGGGTACATCAACAAGGAACTAACCTCGTCATCTCATAAATCAAGAGAGATATTAAAGGACAATTTCCCAACCTTAATATCGTCACTCAAGGAGGGGAAAAGACTAGAGATGATGATGATAATTTACCTCAGATATAGAAGGCAACACCTAAGGAAGACATGTATGATCCTCTATAACATAAGTTGTTCTTTAAAGATGCTATAGAAGTATTTTAGAATATACATAGACCTGAGAAGCAATAGAAACCCCCACAACCTATTGTTTACCCTAATATGGCACAAGTCCCTGCTTCACCCCCTACACCCAGAAACCCCGTAGTCACTCTGATACAACCTGTGCAACCACAAAATGTAGTTGAACTTTGGTTTCATTTGTTTTATGATATTCTTGGGAATGACCAACTAACAGAAAAGTTGTGCAATGCACTTTACCTAGTTTTAGGAAATGAAGAACCTACAGAAGCAAGAATAAGGACTAATCTTCCTAAGAAGAATGGCCAGAGAGTATAGAGAAGGAAATTACGAACTGGAAAAGAATTCAGATTAGTAGCCCAGCTAGACGAATTTGAAATGAAGGATGTTATGTTAGTTCTAGGAACTGATGTTAACATACTTCCTAAAAATACTTTGGAGGCCTTAGGAAAACCCTAGTTGACATATTTCCAATTCCAGCTAAGAATGGCCAACCAGTATTGTATTTTCCCAATAGGAAGACTGGAGAATGTGGAAATAGATTTTGTGGGAGTGAAGACTGTAGATGATTTTTAGGTGATTGAAATCATGGGGGATAAGGACTCTTATCCTGCCTTCATTGGTATTGATTGGGCCTATGAAAACTATGTAGTGATCGACCTAAATAAATACACTATGACATTCAAGGAATATGGAATCAAGGTAGTTCAGCCCTTGGATCTGTATGTAGGCCCTAGATATACAAAACCAAAGGATAACAATATGGAGGGAGAAGACATAGATCAGTTGTACACTGTAACAATAGGAACAAGAGAAGATTACATAAATCCTATTGTTGATGGATTAGTAAGTTGGAGGAGTATACATTCGACGGAAAAATATTCAGAAATAACATTTGACAGTTGACAACAAGGCTCATACGAAATATTCTCAAGAAGATGTGCAACTGTCAAGGCAATTAGATGGGTTGGAACCGAGGTTAGAGAACACCCAGTATATGATGGTACCTCAGGACTTGATAGTTTTCTGTTCAACATGGAAGAAAAGGTAGTAGAGGATCAAAGGACCTCAATACTGGATTTATCCCTCTAGGACACCCCTTCCAGATGGTGGGCCAATCACAAAGCCTTACTACAAAATTGGGATGATTTGAAGCAAGCTATAAAATATAGGTTTCAAGATAAGGAGCAACTGGAATCAAATATGAAAATGGATTTCCAGGTTGCACAATTGTTCAATGGAGAGTTTGGTTGTAAAGCACATATTGAACAATGTGTGACACAGTGGCAAGTTGCGAAAATACCATCTTGCTTCTTGGTTCAGGTATTTCCCCACTCACTAGGTCCAATCCTGAAATCTTGGTTCATGCATGAAAAAAATAGAAGACAGACCAACGACTGGAAAACATTGGAATATCACTTTTGCAAGGACTTCTCTTTTACAAACAAGAGACTTGTATAATTCTATAATATAGAGAAGGATTTGGAAAGACCATATGATTTAGAAGAATTGAGAAACCTATCCATTAAAGAGACAGAAGGGAAAAGAGAAATTCATAAGTATCCAGGCAAGTTGCGCATGCATTGGTTGGGACCATTTATTGTTGTGGAGATCCAACCTTATGGAGAAGTCAGACTTGCGCAACTGGATGGTACGTTGTTGCTAGGATGGGTGAATGATGCTAGTCTGAAACCCTATATATCTCAGAACTGAGATAAAGAACATTTTCTCTAGTCCGAAGGAGCATGTATAGTAGTTAGATTTGATTTTTTCTGCAATTTATGTAAATTCAGTTAAAAAGGTCGACACGTGCAGTGTTGCGTCGCAACATGTAGTCCATTTCATTTTTTGTCTAAGTGTTGTTTGATGAAAAACTTCTTTCTCAACAACGTAGGATCATAAGCATAAAGAACCCATTAATGACAATCATTAATATGACGGGGACCCCTTTGTGGTCGGAGGGAGAATGAATCCAAATGCAGTATGATTCCATGTGCCACATGAACCCAGTCTAGTGACATCCTTTATTGATATTATGGTACCCCATGTGAATTTAGTTAAACCATAAATACACGATACACGAAGATGCCATCGGTATTCACACTAGGATTCTCATTCGTCAAACGGTAAGGTCTGAAATCAGCCACATCCCTATCCAACTTGCACAGTAAATGCCAGAATCGCCCAATAGGATTTACCTCATTAACCCGTCCCATCGAAAAAATCAGATCCAAGTTACGTCCATAGGGTCATGATGAACAACAATTATTATTGAAATTTCCAGCTAAGCCCGAGTATAAGGATATGAGAACTCGCCGTAGAAAGCATTGTTTTCAGAAAGCACTTAGCGATTTTCAAATCTTATAGAGAGAGAAATCCTATGTAATCCTAAGACCCATAGTTGTGATCCCCAATCCTTGGTTCACCGCATAATTTGCTGATAAATCAGAGCCCACAATGCTGAGAGCTACAGGAAGTCGAAGCACCGTGTCCAAAGACGCAGTACCAGATGATCCCTATGACCCTTGAGTTGAGGTCGTGGGTGATCTCAAGGGGAAGGTGGAGCAGGTCAAGATCCTCGATCTCAACTTAATAGATCAAGTCGTGTTCCCCTAGATGAACATATACGTCTTTTGGAGTATCGCTCCAGACGAGATGGGAGGCATGCATTTTGTGCCAAAGCTCGAATTCATCAACCTCTTTAACTCAACAATCATGAACCTCAGGGAATTACCAGTGTTCGGTACCACTGGCGAAGTTGCATGGTGCACCAAGTTCCTGATCAACAGAGTGCATGACAGAAGTCTCTGGTTGGATAGGTGATATCCATTCCATGCCAAAGATATCCACTAGCTTATGGGACTATCCCTCGAGGGAGAGGATGTATCTAAATGATTCTAGGATCATAGCAAGAATGAAAAAAAGAAAGGGGAGCCCAGCCTATACGAACGGTTCCACACTCAAATGGGGGGGTGCACAACCAAAATCAACCCCATTCTACTAGAGATGGTTAGGACTAGTTGCTACATCATAGCCAACAAAGTCACGAGATCATACTACAATGATGAATGCACACTGGATGCATTATTAGTGGCTGATTTTTGCGCCAATGGCACTATATTCAATTGGTGTAGTTACTTGTTGGAGGAACTACTCATGGCTTGTGAGGAATCCCAGGAGAAGGGAGGCAACTTCACATATGGATACCTATTTCTTTCATTTACAATGCTCAAGTGGACACCACCTACTGGAAGACCGTTGGTGCTAGCAGGCAAGGGGCACCTTGCAAAGATGGTTGAGCCTTGGAATTCCAAGGCGGACTCAGAGAACACAACCTTCAACAACACGATGTTCTCCAAGTGGTATAATGAGCTCATCGACGCAACACAAAGGTTGCGCGTTCCACAGGAGCTCCTCAACTGAAGCACAAGGAACATCGCCTTCAACATGAACCAACACCATACGGTTGTATGGCCGAGGTATGCCAACATGGAGGAATTCCATTCCAGGATGCTACCTTTCTACTTAGATGAGGAGGCTTTTGACAAAGAGGTAATTTCATGGCTGGGAGTTAAAAAAAACCCACACAAGTCGGGGATGCACTACATTTTTCCTACTGAGCTAATGAAGAAGAAAGGAAAAGAAGAAGGGGTAGGACTGATCTTAGGTTAAAAATCACTGAATAAAGAAGCTCCGACACAAATAGAGTCTGAAGAGGAGGAGGAGATGTAGCCACTAGATAAAAATAAAAGAACACTTCCTATATTAGTGCAACTACCAGAGAAAGCCCTGTTGACAGGTAAGGATGTCAACGTAATC
The DNA here is from genome assembly GCA_032191745.1 of Picea mariana. Classification (NCBI taxonomy): domain Eukaryota; kingdom Viridiplantae; phylum Streptophyta; class Pinopsida; order Pinales; family Pinaceae; genus Picea; species Picea mariana. The sequence continues at coordinate 12,033 of JASDQU010439631.1, forward strand.
CTGATCACTGCAATCATTACAGAACCAGTGGTTAAGAAGTTTAGAATAGGGATCTCACTGAGAAAAGTTATGAGACCCCAACCCCTTTCATCTGCCCTCTTCCACACTCACTCAGAGTTCTGCGCAACCCCCATCATCCATATTCAGGATGAACCTGAACCTGACACCCTTCCATCCACCGTCATCACTAAGAACCCTCCATCACCACCACAACCCCATTCGCCACCCCTGTAAACCACCAGTACACCCCAAACCACTGATCCAGAGCCCATGCAACTCGATCCTCGAGAAGTACCTGATCCAGAACTCCCAGAAACAAGTCCAGATTTAACCGAGTAGAGATCAAAACTTCCTGGTCCAAATCCATAAGTATTTGAGAAATGAATGAAATTGACTAACACAAACCTTGAAACCCAAGAACAACAAATTGTACCTTTTGTGCAGCAATAGGACACTCAAACGGTAGAGAATCCACAAGCTCAAAGTCCCCAACACATTTCCTCAATGGAAAAGGCTAAGGGTGCCATGGGAAGCACAAATTTAGAAGCAGAGCCACACAAAGAGAAGGAGATACCAAAGGTTTATAAGGAACCAGTTTCAACCTCTGGGAAAAGAACAACATCTATGCAGGAACAAATGGATTTGGTTCTCCAGAACCCTCAGTAGTGCGTAGAGTTTCTACAACTCTGCATGGAAAGAACAAAGGTTCTGACATTATTTCCATCAACATTGAGGCTGCGTCTTGTGCCAGGACCATCCACAAGGGAGGAGGAGGTAGAGACTCCATCAGAATGTTCAAAGACTAGTGGAATCCCACTACAGGTCCAAGCACCTAGGGACGCAACCCCTTCATCAACTGACCTTGCACAATGGCCAACAACACACTTAGTTGGAATGATCAGAGAATCAACTGACCAACTAGAGAAGAGAATCCAGGAGGCTGAGAGGTCTGTCGAGTTCACAAGAGAGGAAGTGCTCCTTGCGCAAGTGTGCAGAAAAAAAGAAGAACACACGAAGATTCAGGTCGAGCACATGATGGAAAGAGTTCAGCAAAGGCTTGGTGAAGCCTAGCCAAAAATTTTGAAGGCACACTCCAACTTCTCGAAGCTAGTGATGTAGGAGAGCCGAAGCATCATCTTGAACTCTCCAAGGAGCATGGTCACAATTGGCCATTCACGTCGAGCATCTAGAAGTGTAGTTGTGGAAAACTCAACAAGAAGAAGAGAAGCAACCTCACAAGTTGCAGGAGTAGATGGAGAATATACTGCTAGAAGAAAACAATGGCCGAGCAGCACTACAAAAGCACACAACTGAGTGCACAAATATTTTCAGAGAAGTCAACGATTGGATGGGAATCATCACTAGGTGCAACCAGAATTTGGAGGACGTACACACTAGAATCTAGGTGCTGAATGAAGAAGTTGTGTCTATGATGGATCTGGTGGAGAAATAAAAAAAGTTTGATCATATTCAACAAGAAAACAATGAGATGAATTCTCTATTTGAGGTACATTCCGTAGCTAAGAAGGATCTGCGCGATTTTCGACTTGTCATTCAGAAAATTTATATGCAAATGAATCAAGTCTATGCAACAACATATTCTGAATGGAACTCTTTGGTCACATCCAAGCCCAAGGATTGTATCACAGATGCGACCCAACAATTCGTCACCGACACCTCACTCCTTGCCATGAAATGGAAGGATAAAGTTGGGAGGTTTCAAGAAGTTAAGAAGCAGGACTTGGATCTGGTCCCAGAGTTGGGCCCTTCATTTGAAGAGGGAGAAGAAGAGAAAGAGCAGGTAGAAGAGAAAAATAGAAAGGAAAAGGAGGACATGGGAAAACAATAGTTTCTCCTGGAAGATGCGAAAGAGATGAGTACTTGACTCAAGGGCGAGTCAAGGTTTGTGGTCGGAGCCTATTGGGCACTTCATTTTTGAATGAGAAGTTGTGCAAGAAGTGCTAGAGTCCCCTTTTAGGTCTAGTACGAGTTGTGCAAGATACAAAATAAGTTGGACAATAGAGCAAGGAAAAGTAACAAAAATCAATTGCGAAAAGGACAACCCAACGCCAGAAAGGAAAAATAAGTTGCAACAGAACAAGAAAGCATGAGATCTCAAAGCCACAAGACACTAATAATCTTATATATAGGGACAAATATAATTGTAAAAGGGTTCAATCATGATTGAAAAATGGTTCTCCCCTTGTTGTTGATAGTAGTACTAGGTCGAGCTTGAGTCCTGTAAATGTAATATGTACACCATTCTGGGTAAATAGAGCTCTGCGACATGGGTCCAGAGTTAGGAGTATGTAACAAAGAACTACTTTGTATCTCTGTGGTTGTATCTAATAAAGATATGAAGATAATATATGAAGAAGGATCCAAAATTTAAAAATATGTTGCATCATTCTGTGTTTATACTTCTGCATTGTATCTTTACAGTACTTCTTTATGCTTCATAAGTTCCACATGATATTTCTATGTTTGAATGCTTTATGCAACCTAAGTAGCTTTATTTCTTGCGTATATGAGTTCATATCTGTTATGTAGTTAGTTTTTCTTGCGCAAGATCAGGATGAATCTTGAAGGTTCTATGAACCGTCCTAAGTCTTTTCCTTACCCTTCCCTATCCTTTTGTCTTAGCCACGCTTCGGGTGAGACTTCTTCTCTTCGGAAGAGATGAAAATGCCAATGATCTAGACTACACGATACCTTTTGTTGGTAACCTGAGAAGGACCCTAGTCTGATCAATCTTGCGCCAACATGCGCGCTTCCTTTAGTGAATTTGCGCATGTCAATTTTTTCCCAATTGTATAGTTTTTGCCTTTTGAAATGTATTTTAGTGTTGTAGGTGAACTAATTGTTGTTGGCATTTTTGTATTTCTTTAACCATTTGCGTGCAATGTTGCAGATGAAATTTTAGTGATAACAGTGAGGATCTATGAATCCTTGGGGATCAATGGATCACTGGAGGTCAGCTGAGGATAGTGGAGTTGGTCCTCGAAGGGGACCTTTTTTCCTGGGGTCAAATTCTTGACACCAGGATGATGGGACATGTGAACCGATGTTGGTGATATGACTCTGGTGAATTCACTTTTGGGTCCACTCTGGTGGCCTAGTTTCTAGAGAGGGTGCCTCTATTGCGCCTGAGGATTCTGCTCGAGCTCGCGGGGCCACGAGAGCCACAACTGATGTGGTGGGCCCATGTGTTGGCCCGACATAGAGGTGGAGAGGGTGGCCATTATTTCATGGCCATGGTTTCCTGAGTGTGGTGATAGATGCCACATGTGATACTGATGTATCCATACGTGGGTATGGACTAGCGTCATGACCCATACATGATGTTGTCTCCTAGGGAGGACTGGGATCAACGAGGTATGTTTTTGTATTAATTTTTTGTGATATTGATAGATAGCGTGGATTATATATGTATATATGGATGCTAACACTATATTTGGTGTTTTTTTGTAGATGTGGGACCTAGAGGCCAAGAGGTGGAGATGGTTGAGGAGCCGCAGGAAGAGGCCAAAGTGATGGTGGAGTACCTGTGCTGATGCTTCAAGCAGGTGTTATACGGCATATCAAAGGGAATGTGGGCCCATATCCAAGACGAGGAGGTCCTAGAGTGGTGCATGGGCATTCTAGTAGAGTGGCGGACCCTGATGCGTCGGGCAACAATATCGGGGGAAACAATGACTGGTCGACTGCCCCTTGAACCTAGTGGGCCCCTAGCTAGTGGGGCGTCTCCATCTAACAGAGGACCTGGCGGGGTGGGGGGAGCTATGGGGGCACCCTGAGTGCCTATTTTTGTATATATAGGCTTGGGAGCCCATTTTGTATAGGGTAGTTCAT
>JASDQU010439631.1:16148-41638 GCA_032191745.1 Picea mariana
TCCATGTTATTTTCTACTTGATTAAATTTTCTTGGAATATGTGTAAATGTGATTGAATCAAATTTGTGAGATAATAGTCCAACTTGCAGGTATTTGAGAAAGAGGCAAGGATCGCGAACTTGAATTACATTGTTGAGTTGCAGGACGACAAGATGGGAATCTAATAGAACACCAAGGTGACAAATGTGGTGGTGATTGGCCTCAGTGAGGAGACCAATGATGATGTCGTATTCATCTTGGTTGTTGGTGGCCGAGCCCAAACATATGCCACTGGAGTGGAGCAGTACATGTGAGGGGGTATAGAGGGCCCAAGCGGTCAAAGTGATATTTTGGGTCCAGTGGCTGGCACCTTTAGCATAATCAATGTGGTAGGATGATGGATGATTCATATGTCAATAACACAGATGATATATCAGACATGAAGAGTGGTGGCGGAAAAGAAGATTAAATAATCTAGAAATGTGTACAAATAAAAACCTAAGGTAGGATGGCTATGCTCAGGCGTAAAACTTCTTTAAGTACAACCCGTTGACGGGTTCGTTGAGAGGGTATCCTTCTAGAGAGTCCAGGATGTATGCACCCTTAGTGAGGCAGTGTTAGGCAATGTAAGGTCCATGTCATAATGACTCGAATTTCCCATGACCGAGAGTATCGTGGGTGATATCGTAGGTTAACACGAGAACTCCTCCGTTAAATGAGAGAAGGTTGACATGGAGGTCGAAGGTGGCTTTGGACCTTTTTTTAGCTACCTCGTTGTGTTTTAATAAACATCGACTATATTCATCAAGCGACTCTAAGGTCAGCAGGCATTGCTACATTGGAGCAGTGTCAGGTAATAGCTCAATGGTAGTGCATAACATGAGGATTTTACACTCAATAGGGAGGGTGGCTTCGATCCCATGGACAAGTGTTGGCACAGGGGTAGACCCAGGGTTCAACGCTACAACAAAGCACCAAAAAAACCCTAACTACCTGCCCTTTCGGCAACACCTGCGAAGCAGATGAAGTCTCACCTGAGGTAGAGGCAGGGGTGGTTGCAAGACTCAGGTGTCTGCAACCTTATATGTGACATAGATATGTGATTATATTGCTTATAGAGAACTTAGAATAGATCATTCATCAATATTCATTCCTTATTATACTTCGCAGATAGCACAAAGCATCACAACATTCACTTAGATCTAAGGTATCTTAGTACTTAGTAACAATAAAATAGATTAGATTCAGTAGATCAGCACTAAGAATCTTGATACATATCAGATCCTCTATTCATACACATCTAATAAGCACAAAGAATAAACATATCCATCTAAACATATCGAGGAACTTAGCAAAAGTAGAGATAAGCACAACAAGTCAAGGCACAAAGCATACCACAAATATTTACGTGGTTCACCCCCACCCTGGCGCTACATCCACCAAATCGTTTACAAGCAAAAAGTCATAGAAACCCTTAATTCACAAAGGACAGAAGATCTACGCAGCCCGCTATATCCTTCTTCCTTGCCTTTCAACACACAACCTTCTATATCTTCACACAGGGATTTGCACAAAGCTCTACAAGTCTATACAGAATGCAAAAAAATCTCGATCACACAGATCCCTTATTGGCACTTAGCCTATATCACATAGATACAATACAATCCTCTCGATCAAACAGATCCCTTCTTGGCACTTATCCTATATCACATAGATACAATACAATCCTCTTGATCACACAAATCCCTTCTTGGCACTTAGCCTATATCACATAGATACAATACAATCCTCTTCTACTAGATTCCTAGATGTTTATTTATACAACACAAAAGTGGGCTTAAACATGGGTAAACCCATGGGCCAGCATCCCTTTCCCATTACATTGTCCCAAAACCCAAAAAGGGACCCGAAAGTGGGTCGAGATCCCTTGATCTCTGCTTTGTTTGGCGCTCCATCTTCGACAGGCTATCGAAGTCCCAAAAATGGTCAAATATGACCAAGTAACTTCAAAAATTGGTCAAGGGCCAACATGCCCCCAACAATCACCTTTGACTCATCCCGAGTCACTTTGGTTTGAGAAATTCTGCCTCGAACGCCTCGAGCTACTTCGACCTGCTGCAATGCTACTGCCTCTTGCTCAGTGAACTCTTGGATGAGTGTGTCATTGACTGGTCCTTCTAGGAACTGTTCTATTGCACTCACAACGTTTTCAAGTTCTACTCCTTGGCTTTCAACTTTAGTGAACAGTTGGCATGCCTTCTCTTGCACTGGTGTAATTCGTTGAGAGACTTCCATCACTTTGGTTTGGATTGTGTGGATCTGTTGCTGGGCTATGCATTGCTCTAGAAACGTCTTCATCATTTCAATTGGTGACAAGGCCTTTAGCTATGCCTGTAACGTATCTGTATGCTGCTTTGCTTCTTGGAGCTGGGACTCCAACACTTGTAACTCTGGACTATCCATGAGGTTTTCTGTAAGTCTGAGCGCTCCTAGAGCTCAACTGCTTGCACTCCAAGGCAAGGGATTTTATTCTTATAACTGCACTGCGAGCAATTGCCTCTCTTAGGTCTCTAATTTCTTGAGGGGTCTCGGGCACATTGTGAAGTTCCAGGTCTGTGATGTGCTATTGAAGCTACTGGATCACTTCTTCAAGCTGTGCCACCTGCTGTGGAATTTTTTCTTCAACTCTCACTTCTATGACGGTCACAGAGCGAAGTGCTCTGTTGACTAGTTCCTTTACTTCTAGATGCTCCGTGATCAATTTCTCCTTGCTCTGCTGTATCTCTTCTTTCTCTTTGTCCCACTATGCTTGAAGAGCAAGTTTTTCTCATTCGACAACACTGCATTTCTCAACAAGTACTCCCTGTACCTGTGTCAAAGCTTGGATGGCTTGCGCTATCTCTTCTTTATCTCATCGAAGGCGAGCTTCAACTTTATCGACAATCTGGTGCAATTGGGCTGGCTCATCTCCTGGTTCTACTGTTCCTGCTATCAAAGGCATAGTGGAGACTACACGGCTATATTGGAGTGCCTGCTGCACTCCTTGGAGTTCAACCTCAATACAATTATACATATGCTCCTTCTTCGCTTCCGGCTTCTCTAATACCTCCTTTGAAGCATTCTTCACACCTGCAATGATAAAATTAAAATTATCCAATGTGAGGGTAGTCCTCATCTTGGTTACAGGGGTTCTAGGTTTCTTCCGGGAGGAAGATTTCAGAGGCAAAACCTTCGGTTTCTTTGACAAGTCTTCTTCATCCCTAGGCGGTGGTACTTCTTCTTTCTTTTGTTCAATTTCTGCACCTTCGATCTCTTTTCCATCACCCCTTTCATCTGGTGAAATGGATGCAGTCCTCATAGATGTGCTGTCTACATCATGAAACTCTTCAGGCTTCTTTGTCTTGCTTGGTCCTGGTGTATCCCGCATAGCTTCTAGGCTATATACGTCAAGCAACTCCGTAGGGTTGGCTGGAATAACGAGGTCTGCCGACCATTCTTTAGTGATTTCCTCTAAGTATTCCTTTGTTAGCTTGTAATATGACTGCAACTGCTACTCGTGCTCATCAACACACATTGTTATATAAATAAAGTGGCAGTCCACGCTGAACTTCATTAAGGGTCGAAACATGTGGAGGGTATTCGAGGTCATCCGAGGCTCGGACTGGATGGATTGTTTCAACTAGTTGTAGTAAGTATGGAAGACAACATTGGCTTTCCATGGCTTGTTCATGTCATTAGATTACCACAAGGTACTGAACTTTGTAGCCAAAGGTTCAAAGGGCTCGATGTCAGGGAAGGTCACACCTTCTAGCATTTCCCATGCAATGAATGCGATTAGGATGAGAAGCCAACTAAAGTGGAACTCATGCCCTTAGTCTTGTGCTTCTCTGTAGTCAAGATCCAGCTGGTTTACAAGGTACTGTGCCCAATTAATTTGTATTCCCTTCGCACAATTTCCTGTGAGGTCAACTACGAATCCAATCACTTGGGTGGGCTGGTTCTTGCGAACTATCTTTCCTGCGATCAGCTGACATGTGAGGTGCATTGCGCCATTCTAGATATAGGTTACCTTGTAACCTCATGTGCCCTTCTTGACATCTCCATAAGTCTCTTTGATTCTCTACGCTAATGCTCAATCTGAGGTCTTTCTAGGGTAAAAATCCCATGGGTCAGGTCCTTGCATGCTTAGCTCTGTGATCCGATTGATCAAGGTTGGATCCATAGTGATGCGACATCTCAACCATAAGTAACCTCCATGGTAGTAAGATAACAACAATTTCATGCATGCGTTTACTTCCTGGTGTCGGCCTAAGTGAGGTATCTTCATTGGATTGAGTAGTGTGGGTTGCACGAGGTTTTGGTTCCATGGCTGCGGGATAATCTTCGAATTATTTCCTTTAGTCTTGGTCAGATACTTGTGTGGGGCGAGCATGCTGTAAGCCTTCCTGTTGCCAAGGTTGAAGTCACTGAACTTCAATGCTGCGAGCTTATCCTGGTCGACTCGAACTGTGCGTATCCCTTTCAGGAAGTACGTCGTGACCAAAACATAGTCAAAATATCTGGGCACACTGTCTTGGTTGGTGGCACCACTTAGAGGGGGTAGGTAGGCAGGTAGAATGCTCAGAATTAGCTTGGCATTCGAAATATCGTCTCTGTGCTTAACTCTTTCCTCTATCATGGTTCTGGAAGTTCTTGCTCCACGAGAAGTTGATGGAGAATCTTGGAATCCGCCTGTTCATGATTCTTGCACACCTGTAGAAATCCTTCTTTCTAACATGACTTTATCGGTCCTGAGATTAGCGAGTACTTCCTTCGTAGATTCTTCAAGTGCGCTAAGCTCTTCGGACATACGCACTCGGGATAAATTATCGGGGTCACAATGATCTCAGACACTACTTAGGAATGAACAATGAGGGCATGATGATCAGTGTATACACTTGGTAGTCCCGGGGCTTCAAATTCTCAGTTGGAAAAAGTGTTGTTCGGTCATGGTGTGACGAGAAAAATAGGCGATCTTGGTAATGGTTTTCTTTGCAATGGGTATGAGCCTCATTAATTCATGTCCTGTTCGTTATGATGCAGTCTGATGGTCTGGTGATGAGCCATCAATGATTTTCAATCCATTCAGACCAGTATTCGAATGGATATATCAACCTCTAACGGCTATATTGCTTTGCCATGGTGAAGTGGCCTACATCATTGTTTTGATATCTCGACGAACTTCAAATTCTGCAATTTTTCCTTTTGTGAGGTACCCTCGGGAACCTACTGTAACCTTTCAATCTTAGCCTTTTTCTTACTCAGATTTCTATCCTTCTTCCCCATGATCTTTGTCTCGGTGGTTCTTTTCCCATTCTGATTCTTATTTTCCTTGGACATAGTCACTTCGCGCTGATGAGATTCTCTTCTAAGACTCAGGGAAAATACTTCTTCTATATCTGAGACAAATACTTCAATCTTATGTGAGTTCTCTAATGTTCTTGCAGCTTTGACATCTGAGATTCTAGTGTCAAATAGCTTCAATCTGTTCTCCTGTTCTTAAATCAACTGTGTGATCCTTCTGGTCATTAAATCTTTTAAATCTTGTCTCTGTTGTTCTAAGACTTCTTCTTCTTCCTTCTTTCTAGCTTGATCGCTTTCAATCCAAGGTTTTCCAAGTAACATAGTAAATGGGGTGTTGTCCTCAATAAACTTAATAATCTCAAAATCGTCTTCTGTCGAAGTTCCATTGACATTCATAGGTATCTGAGTCAGCCTCCCACATAGGTTTACCAATTTCCCTCTGAATAACCCTATTCCTCTTAATGAAGGGATCATAGCAGGCCTTCCTATAGCTTCCCAAGTTCTTTTTGGCATAATGTTCACTGGTGTTTCTTCATCAAGGATAGAGTCAATGTTGATGTCTCTTATTCTTGCTTCAATGCATTCTTTTTCTTTAAATATCTCTAGTAGCCTAACATGTCGGTGATCATTCAAGGTGTATTTTATCTGCAACAATACCTTCTCTAATTCTTGCTGGGGTTCTACTATTTCTGGATCTACCTTAGGGTTTTCTTCATTCATATTCATTCTTTCAAGCTTATCAATCATTCTAGGGAAATCCAATACTTCACGGTCCCAAGCTTTGCAACATAGGCAACTAGATCTTCCACCAGGGCAGTCCTTAGCAAGATGTCCCAGTCTTCTACAACTGTAACATGGGGTTAATCCTCTCTTCCTTTTAAATGATCCCCATCCTCTTCTGTACTACACACTAGGATCATGGTAGCTAGTCTGCAAAAAATTCTTTCTAGGATCCTGCATCCATTTGTTAGTCCAAACATTCTTTTTATGCATAGGTATAACATATCTATCACTGTACTTATCAGATCTATTCATATCAATCTTTCTTTCATCTATCAGAGCCCTAGTTTTCAAGCTAGGATACAATCTATCAAAGATACCTAGATCCATACTCTAGAAACAAAAATTTCCGCTTATTTTACTTCTATAGAGCACAAAGATTCCGGATCTAAGAACTTTTAACTATTCTTACCTTTGTCAGAGCACATAACTTACAAATCTTACCTCTTTTCTACAGATATGACTTCTTTTCTTCAGAAACTTCCACTTTTTATTTTCTTAGAGCACAAAGCATTCATATATTGCTTCTTTTCTTCAGATTTGTCCTTCCTTCTTTAGCACAGAGATTTTCAGATCAAGTGGATTACTATGCACTAGGGCACAGATCCACGCATAGAGATTCCACAATTTCAGGGTGAATATTTTCACAAAGCTTCTTATTCCTCAGTTCCCAGCAATCATAGTTTCAGGTCTCGACAACGGAACCATTTGTTGGCACAGGGCCAGACCCAAGGTTCAAAACTACAAGAGCACACCAACAAAACCCTAACTACCAGCCCTTTCGGCAACACCTGCGAAGTAGATGAAGTCTCACCCGAGGTAGAGGCATGGGTGGTTGCAAGAATCAGGTGTCTGTAACCTTAGCTGGGACACATATCTATGATTATATCGCTTATAGATCACTTAGGATCGATCATTCATCAACATTCAATCCTTATTATACTTCGTAGATAACACAGAGCATTGCACCATTCACTTAGATCTAAGGTATCTTAGTACTTAGTAATAGTAAAATAGATTAGATTCAATAGATCAACACTAAGCATCTTCATACATATCATATCCTCTATTCATACACATCTAATAAGCACAAAGCATAAATATATCCATCTAAATATATTGAAGCACTTAGTAAAATTAGAGATAAGCACAACAAGTCAAGGCACAAAGCATAACACACATATTTACGTGGTCCACACCCACCCTGGGGCTACATCCACCAACTCTTCTTATTTATTGTCATCGTCCAATCGGTTACAAGAACAAATCCATATAAACCATTACCTCACAAAGGACAAAATATCTGTGCAGCTCGCTAGATCCTTCTTCCTTGCCTTTCAACATAAAGCCTTCTATATCTTCACACAAGGATTTTCACTAAGCTCTGCAAGTCTATACAGAATGAAAAAAACTCTTGATCACACAGATCCCTTCTTGTCACTTAGCCTATATCACATAGATACAATACAATTCTATCGATCACACAGATCCCTTCTTGGCACTTAGCCTATATCACATAGATACAATATAATCCTCTCGATCACACAGATCCCTTTTTGGCACTTAGCCTATATCACATAGATACAATACAATCCTCCTCTACTAGATGCCTATATGTTATTTATACATTACAAAAGTGGGCCTAAACGTGGGTAAACCCATGGGCCGACATCCCTTTCCCATTACATTGTCCCAAAACCCAAATAGGGAACCGAAAGCGGGTCGAGATTCCTTGATCTCTTCTTTGTCTAGAACTCCATCTTTGACAGGATGTCGATGTCCCAAAAATGGTCAAATATGACCAAGTAACTTAAAAACTTGGTCAAGGGCCAACAACAAGGTGGAACGGTGTAAAAACGGTGGAATTTTTCACTGCCATGAGATAATCCCATTATGCGGAAAACAACATATGATGTCAGTTGGTATTATGTTTGTTAACGGTATGTTGTAGCATGGTTTTGAGGACTTTGTTGACAACATCCACTCGTCCATTGGAATTAGGGTATTATGGGGAGGCAAAATCATGGGAGAAGCCTAATTTTGAGGAGATTTCCACAAATATATCATTCTCAAAGTGTTTATCGTGATTGTACACTAACTGTAGTGGGACTCCAAATCGGGTAATGATGTGGTTGAAGAAAAAACCGCGTTGTTGTGTCAGCGGTATTGTTGAAAGTGGGCATGGCTTCGGCCCATTTGGTAAAGTAATCGACAACCACAATAATGTACTTGTGTCCATTACTCGATGGAGGATGGAAATTCATGAAGGCTATGCCCCATTTACATAAGGGGTCGATTGTGATGACTGGATGTAAAAGAGTTGGTGGCGCTCACGCTTTGTTTTCATAAAAATGGCATTTGTTGCATTGCCTGACAGTGTGGATGCAGTCATAAAACAATGTGGGCTAGAAGTGTTGTTGGAAGCAGGTCAAAGTGGAAAGAAAGACAATTTTGGGAAATAAAGCATGCGCGGGGAAAGCGACAGTTGGAAGGAAGAGCAACATGCGTGCATGCAGGGAATACCTAATGATGGTAGGGTTAGGGTTTTGGTAATGTATTGTAATGGATGAAGAGCCAGAAGCATATAAATGTAGATACTTAGGTATCATAAGTGTTCATATTTTCTAAGAGATAATTCGTTATTGTAGAGAGAGTTGTTGTAGGGAACCGATATGTAATATTTTGCTGTATGATCTATTTTTGTAAGTTGTTGAGCTAGAGAGGATAGAGGAGGGTAGATATTGAGGGGTAAGTCACAGGATGAGGATCCTGGTGTGATTTAGTCCACCTCATATAGATCTTACCCAACTGGGAAGATTTTTAAGTGCGCGACACTGTAGTAATAGGACGACGATAATAAAATAACTGAGAGCCAAATCTTTGTGGACGTAGCCCAGGAGGGGGTGAACCATGGTAAAATCTATGTTACGGGATTGAATGAATGTGTGTATTTATTTATTTTAAGTAAATATTTCTATACTGAATGAATGAGTTGTTATATTTCATGTTTATTTGTAAATGACAGTATATTGGGTTTACAAGTTATAATAGTGGTTCAATATACAGTTCTCATATCTTGCACTCAATCCTAGGCTGTGAACACATGAATATTACAACCACCCATTAAATTTATCTCGGGTGAGACTACGCAGTGCACTCTGTGCGCTGCGTTGCCTTCTGGTTTACGAGGAGGGATGATAGTTTTAGAGGCTTTGTTGGAAACCCGAATAGACAAAAACCCCGGGTAAATAAACTCAGATAGAATAGAAGAATCAAACCAAGAAATGGTTATGTTTCCGTTGGTAGGAACAAGAGAGTATTGAGTGGATGCAAAGAAGTAGAACGAAAGAAGATGAAAGAAATAAAAGAAGCAAGGAGCCACTAGAAGGGGATGTTGAGACTGTGGAATCCCACAAAAGAATAGATCAAAAGATGGTTAAGAACAAAAGAGCTGGAGTTTGCACCGAAAGACAATATAAACCCTAGAATAACACCCCACAAGTATCTTGAGAAATATGTGTTTACTAATTTGCATGAAGTATTTTTCTGTGATTTTCCATACTTATTGTAGGAGTGGATACTAAGGTTGAAGGACAACCACGCGACAAACTAGATATGACAGTTAGAGTGGACTCCAGTATAGACTGAGGATCTATAGCAGGTGAACAAAAAATCCACCCGCACAATATATTTTTGGCTTGAAAGTATTGTGGAAGGATTTATAACAGAGTTTACAGTAGATACATCGAAGTCATACAGTGCAGTGGAGAAAAAGTTTTTACACGGACCTCAAGGAAGGTACATTTGATCGCTGTATACTTCTATTAAGATAATTGTATATAACAAAGGTGTAATGACAATGGAGTTAGACAACTAAACTTCCCTGCATGCATGAGGGAAGGGGGGAAGCACTGACTGAAAGAGGAGAAATGGAAGGAGGATAGGATAAGGGAAAGGAGGAGGGACCCTTGGACCCAATCATGATGGATGCCGACCGAATCAAGTATATCATGGTGAAAAATGGAATGATGCATAGCAGAGTACCCTACCAATAGAAGGTGAATACCAAGAAGAGAACCCTAGCTACAAGGGAAGGCTTGGTGAGTGATGAGGAAGAGGTAGAGGATCTCCAGGCTATGGAGAAGATTGAGGAAATCCTGCGTGAAACATATGAGAGGAAGACGAGAGGTCCAAGAATGGGAAGAGAAGGAAAAAATCCTATCCATATTAATTTCAGTGTGGAACCCATAAACCCATGTGTGAGTAATACACCAAAGATAACACCACCGTTTAGAAAAATGAAGTTTAGAAGTAGTCAGACAACAGGAAGTACATATACACAAGGAAAAACAACTAGAGGAGCCAGTTTAGGCAACACTAGTCAAGTATCTACACCATGCAGACGTAGTAGTTGAACCTTTAGAATGGCAGGACATGATCCCACCATTAGGTTACCAAAATTTTGAGGAGAAGCAACAGAAGACCCTGAGAAACACTTGTTCATTTGTGCAAATATCCAGAAAGAAAAAAAGATCACTGATGAAGATACTAAGCTTGCACAATTAGTTATTACACTAAGAGATCGTACATTAAATTGGTACATGAATATAGATGCAAATAGTGCACCTGGGATGACAAAGACACTGACAGACATTAAGAAGTTACCGATTAATGAGTTCTATAAGCCAAGCTCAGAGGATCAATCCATGAAAAAGATGATTGAAATTAGATAGAAACTGGGAGAATCCGTATGGGAAATTGACCAGAGATTCAAGCAACTAAAGGGAAAGTTGAAATATCTCATGACTAATATTCAACATAGGCACATGTTCGTCAATTCACTACTAACACACTTAACATATCCGCTGCGACAACAAAATTTTCAGACAGAGGCAGAGGCTCTACAGGAAGCCCTACAACTAGAAGAAAATTAGTATCAACAGACGGACCCAGCCATCAAAGAACTGAAGGAGGATTTGAAGAACTTAACATTTCAACTAAACCAAAATAAGAGTAAGGAAATATGAGAAGCCGTGTGGTGCACTACATGTAGGAATGAAGGACACCAAAAGAACGAATGTCCAACATTTGCGCAGTATATGGGAACAAGAATTCCAAATCCATTACCAACAGGAGGATTGTGGTGTGAAATATGCAAGAAACTGGGGCATGATCCTTATCACTAAATGATGATGCAGAAATAACAGATAGTCCCAAAGAGTTCATATTGCAACTTTTGTAAGTCAGTGGGCCATGATGACAAATATTGTAGAACGATGGAGCTGAGAGAGAGGACATCAGATGCATATAGAGTGCAGGAAGAAATTATGTCTAGGAAAACCGGACCACAATTTAATCAAGTTACAACTCCATACAACACTATGCAACAACAGTATAATATTGCGCAACAACCATATAATAACACGCAACCGTACTACAACACAACACAACCTCAGTACAATACCACGTAGTATAATCAGGTGCCTTAGTATAATGCACCAAGAGGAGATCAAGCAGGCTACAGAGGTGGAGGACGAGCAAGAGGAGGTTTTGGACAAGGTAGAGGACCAGTGGTATGTCACAATTGTCAACAACTAGGACATTATGAAAGAGAATGTTCTCTTCCACCAACGAATTGTATGTATTGTCGCACATCAAATCACGACACAAAATAATGTCCAAATCTATTAGTAAAGATTCATGAAAAGGGGAACCAGAACAACTAGAATGTTCAGTGGATTTCAGCTGAAGCAAGGGATGAAGGATGGAACATAAACATAGTTACCCATGGAGGAGATAAAATAGGAAATGACACAGTCCGACCAGAGCCAACACAAAATCAGTGGGCGAAGAAGAACACCGAACCAAGGAAGCAGTTCGACGCGCAGAAGGAGAAGGAGGTATTTAAGCAAGCAAGACAAGAATTTCAGAAAAAAGACATGGCGTTGACTTCAACTACACATAAAAACAAGGAAGCACCAAAGTACGATATGCCTCCATTATTGGATCATACCAACGAAATGCAATCCATGGGATAAGTAAGTACAATCAAAGGATTTTTTCAATCATGTGTAAAAGTATTAAATGATCCATCATTTGTGAAAATATTGCAAAACATATTGGAAAAATGTAGCATCGAGATGGAAGGAAACCTAGAATAGAAGACAAACAATCACCTACATACAAGGAGAAGAATGAGTAGGGAGTTCATACTGAATGCCAAAATCGAAGATTTCAACGTGGGAGATATCATACTAGATCTAGGATCTGAAGTAAACATCTTACCAAAGAAGACATGGAAATGCATGGGATAGCTCACATTAGGGTACTCACCTGTTCAATTGAAAATAGAAAACCAACACAGAGTGCTACCAATTGGTAGACTGAAAGGAGTGACAATAGACCTTGATGGAGTGCACACTAAAGCGTACTTTGATGTCATTGAAATAGTGGGTGACACAACACCATATCCAACGTTGCTTGGTATGGATTGGGCATTTGACAACTAGGCCATAATCAAATTGAAGACAAAGAAACTGACATTTGAGTCAGGGGAATATAGGGTCATCATGCCATTAGACCCATCAGAAGGGGAAAGGTTCGTAGAACCTACATGCTTAGACTTAGAGGAAATCAACTAGTTGTACAGAACAATTGCGCACAATGAGGATTACATAAAACCAATTGCAGATGGGATACTCAATTGGTAGAACATTACTTCATGTGCAACAGACTCATATACCAGTCTAGAAAACTGGCAACAAATGATACACGAAGTTTCCACGAGAAGATGTGGATGAATAGATTGCACAGTAAGATGGGTAGGAACATAAATAAGGGAACCACCCATTTTCCACAGAATAAATGATTTGGAAACATTATTGGCACAGTATGAAGATGAAGTCTTGGAGAATCAGAGATTGTTAGCACTTTATATAGCACTCAAGGCCACACCTGCAAGATGGTGGGGTGCACACAAAGAGACAATCACATATTGGTACCAATGTAAGTGGTTACTGCACATAAGGCTCGATGCAAAAAAAAAAATAAGCAACAAAGGTACGATGGACAGGGGGCACTATCGAAACACTTGGAGAAGTGTATAACGCTGTGGAAATTGACACCCCCAGAGGAATGGCCTCATCATTTCATACACACTCTAGAGGGCATACCAGTGAACTGGTACACACACTAGGAACTACGACCTGGACAACATTGCAACATAATTTTGCAGTCACTTTCTCATTCAAGCATGAGAACCCCAACATAGATGCAACTCTTAAAAAAATAAGAGGAGTGATATTCATCAAGGGAACATAAGTTGAAATCATAACAGAAGAACAACAGTGGAATAAACAGATAGTTAAGGAACTGTTTTCATGTTACCATGTGAAAGAGGAAGCACCAGATGAAGACGATCCACGCGATATTCAAATCGAAGAAGCAGAACGTGAAAGAGAAGTGGAGGGTCCACCGATAGAATCAAAATCTATTACCGTACTGATCAAAGTAAAGAAAGTCAACATTGGAACAATTGAGCATCCCAAAATGGCCAACATTGGAGACTACTAGGATGAGAAAATAATGGAAATCATAACATATTTATTTCACGAATACAATGACCTGTTTCCCACAATATTTACAGAGATGAAGGTTATAGAAGGAGAGATAGGAGAGATGAAGATACCACTTAGACTCGAAGCGAGACCGATCAGACAATGACCATACATATTGAACCCAATATATAAGCAGGAAGTCCAAGCTGAGATCGACAATGTTAGCGTTGGAAGTCACCTCTCGATTGCAACAGAGGTAAGCCCAAATCCCATCAACCTGTATGTCATAGTGAATAATTTTAGGAGAGTTCTAATGGATGGAGACTCAAAATCGTGTCTCTTTAATTCAGAAACACTCGACTGATACGCATATATAAATGAGGTCTTGATCTAACTTTAGTTCGTAAGTTTTTATAGTGGTGAGTAGGTGGAAGAACATGAGTAATACGTGATGGTATGCTATGGACATCTGGTCTTCCAACAGCCTATGGTGGAAAAGTTTTAGATGAAATATCCTCTTGGATCTGATAACTTCAAGAAACTGAAAAATGTTGTAACAACAACTGCAATCAAACCTACATTACACTACATTCACAACACTCGACTGGATCATCCATGCCCAAGCTCTCAGAATCAAAAGCAAAGAAATGAATGGGAAACTGACTGCCATTAAACAAGAAGTCTCAAGTAACAATACATAATCATAGAACCAGAGGCCTCATTAAAAATTTACAATCGCGAGCGTAGCTCTACCATCGACACTAACAAAATATGAGATCAACTCCTATATACTCAGAGAAACAATACAGAGGTGTGCTTGAGATTTTGCATTGAAGGCGTTACGTCTGCATACTTCTTGGTAGACTGTGCATGCAGTATCCTGTTAGACATGAACTTCAGTCAGAATGAAGTTCATGGTGGAAACGATATTCAACCACCACCACCTACTTCAATAATTGCTTCATCGGGATTGGGGAGGCCTGAGTCAATTGTGCACCTGTAGGACGTGGTAGCCTTTGCATTCTACCATCTGGATCTTCTTTGGGATTTCATGTTGAGACTAGTAGGCAGATGTGGACGAGGAACTATCAGGGGATATTGGTGCGATTGATGGGAGATGATATGAGAGGTAGTCACGTGGAAAGACATGGCAGAGGAAAGGTGATCAGTAAAGAATGGTCGGTAGAAAACATGGGCGCTGAGGTGTGGTGGGACGAAGGTGAAGTGGCAAGGGAAGATGATGTGGAGGAAGAGGGGAAAACACATGGAAGGATATGATAAGCGGTAGTGAAAAAGGGTTATGACATAGAGGTGAGTGGGGGGATAGGTGTGCGGCAGTGGAAGGTTGAAGGGAAGCGGGAGATGTGACAGGAAGAGGAGAGAGACAGAGTGGGGGATAGATGGTGAAAGGAGTGATGATGATAAGTGAGGGTGGCAAGAGGTCTACTTGGAGGGGGGTCCAAGTTAACAAGGAGGTGACACGATAGTGGGGGCCCCACACTCCAAAACCACCAACTCGAACACTGCCCCCCCNGTGGGGGGTATGATATGGATCCTATGCCATAGATCTGGGCATGCAGATCTTAGCCACCCAAATCTACATGATTCTTAGCACGATGTGCCCAAGCCCCAAAACTTAGGATAAGCGGGATTTTGTGGGTTTTTGGCTCGCTTCTTGCCTTTTTTTCACCAAAGGGGTCAATTTCTTAGGAAAACACCCCCCCTACAAATAAATGTGATAAAATTAGGCTCCATGGGGGATGGCTTTCTCCTTGTGAGATGCCAAGAACTCTTCTAAAGTTTCAGTGCCTTGTTGTTGGGCCTATGGAGTCAATTATAAACCCGAAACAAGGGAAAAAATAATATTTACAAAGACATGGGAGCCACTTATGGCTCAAATAAAGAACTTCTTTAGAAAATGCTCGTTTACAGGGCCACCAAAAAATTCATCGCCCTCCAAATTCTGCAATCTGTAGGTATTATTCAAAATTATCTCTGAAACTTTGAAGGGCCCAATCCAGAGAGCTTCAAATTTACCATGCTTGCCCTTGTCTTGTTTGGGTGCATCCAATTTAAGTACTAGATATCCCAGCTGGAAATCTTCTTTTCTACTCTTCTTGTTCAAGTCCTGCTTGATATATTGTTGACATTCATGTGCCCTTTCCATAACTTTCTCTCTAGCCTACTGGACTTCTACCAGTTGATGAATTCTTCTGATCATATCATCAGGCTCTCTGTTGACACAAAGTTTAATTTTTTCCTATCTTTGAAAACTAAAGCTTCATCTTTTCCTAACTTGTGGAGCCACCCTTAATCTAAAAGGGGAAAATCAGAGCTTTCCGTTCCTTTTTGGGTTTTTGAGATTCGGTTTTTCCCGAAGTATAATCTTCAACCATCTTATTTTCCTTGGTGCCGAAATGCCGAAAATGTTTATCTTATTAAAAGGTTTTAAAGGGGAAAGAAATAAAGGTTGAATTTTCCGTCGCTTTCCACAAAGATCTCTTTAAGCCCGTAATTAATTAAGTTCCTAGACATAATTATCTTTCCCTTAATCTTTCGCGATTCAAGTTTTTCCTTCTATTGAAACACTTTCAAACTCTCAATCATCAAACTCCTGATCCTCCCTTTTCTGAAAAATTTAAAAGGATAATTAATTATTAACCCAGATTAATTAAATCCCTAATACATGTCTTAGTGCCTCACTAATATCATCGCAATTTCGCGATCCAGGGATTTTCTATGACTTATCCCCTCATGCTAGGATCTCCGAAGTTTCGAAACGCGAAATCGTGTTTTCCCCTAAACAAGGTTTAAGATTAAGGTTAATTTGTTTTTAAAATAGGGTTAGTGATAATTAAACCACCTTTCGCATTTCGGGAATTGAGGAAGGAGATGATTTTTGAAACTCCAGTTTCGAAATCGCTGATATACGATAGCATTAAGAAAGGATAAATGAAGATTTTGTCAACACGAAAACGTATCTCCAGGCATATATTTCCATTGAAAGACATTAATTTTTCATCGTCTGCATTTGTACACTCATTATAACGCGAAATTGAAGTTTAATAAAGTCTTGTATTTCAAACTTCATAGTTATTCTTTGCATCTACAACAAGTCACGTTTACTTGGTTTTATACACACTTCCTCTGTAAACAGGTTTCTGATCCAACACAGGTATCATGGCACCTAAGAAGGCACCCAAGAAAAGAGAAGAGATTGCAGAAAGAGTGAGTCTATATGGAGACGTTATATCTGATACAACACCACATGCCATCGATTCCATAAAATCCTGGAGGCATATTTTCAAGACTCTGGATTATGAAATTAAAAATTTCCCTCATGACACTGACAACAAGCTTTGAGGTATAGCGGAGTCTAAGCTCCACAAAATAGCTACACGCCTGCGACTTATGACTTATAATGACATGATCAGTTGGGCCTTAGAGCGAA
Source organism: Picea mariana (assembly GCA_032191745.1). Classification (NCBI taxonomy): domain Eukaryota; kingdom Viridiplantae; phylum Streptophyta; class Pinopsida; order Pinales; family Pinaceae; genus Picea; species Picea mariana. The sequence goes on from JASDQU010439631.1 coordinate 33,258, forward strand.
CTGACGTGCAGACATGGAGCATTCTGGACAACCAAGGGGTCATCGTTGGCTCTTTCAGAATGGAACATTTACAAGTAATGTATAAATTATCTCACAGTCCCAAGTATGTTTATAATAAATATTTCGTGAGTAATTTTCAAAGGAAAGAATGTTATGATTCAGATCAAACCTATCCCAACTTAATCAAATATTGGTGGAGGAACGAGGGAAAATTCAGGGCCGACACCCATGGTATTTACGCCACAACCTCATTGAATGGATACATGATCTATGTGGCGATGATGTTATGTAGAAGTTTTGGTAAGAAAATCCCCACCCATTTCCCTACAGAATGGGTACCTCTTTTGCACGAGGTAGCTGAAGGTTACAGTTTTAATTGGGATAGGATTTTATCCGATAACATGGTGAAGGAGGTCATGGACTATCAGACTGGAAGATCAAAAGGCCAAACAATAGAATTTTATATGTTGGCATACATCATGGCTGATATATGCTTCTCGACTCCTTTACCTTTGATGAATTGGAGTTGGAATCTGACTTTCCCGGAGCCAATCCACGAATATCATTCTAAGCTTTGGGAAGAAAACGCCAAGGGCTCGTTCTATGAGAATTGTCATTTCATGGTGATACCACTACATCAGATGTTGTACGGTTGTGCGCCTCCCCTCTTTTTAGAGTTGGTCATATGAAACCTCAGGGCAGTCGCTGACTGGTTCATAGAGGAGAATTTTTCATACATTAGAGTTTTTGGGTGTTCAATTCCCCCACACGCCCTCCTAAAATTCCTCCTTGACAGACTGGTGTGTAGGGAGGTAGATAATCAAATAGTAACAGGTGGAATTGGGATAGAACTAAAATCGGCTCAAAAGAAATCTTGGCCAGTTTTTCCCGTTCAGATTGGGAAATTTTCATTGCTCAACTTCGATCATTCCAAAGTTGAACTGACAGTGCTAGAGGAGGTTAAATTGGTAAACCTCGAGCACAGAAAACATGATCCTTACCAGTTAGTGGGAAAACACATGGCCTACTGTAATATGAAGGCTTATGAATATGAGAAGTCCCCTTGTGACGACCTGTTCAAAGGGACTAAGACCTATGAGGAAGTGTTAGAAAGAGTACAGACACTACCATTCAACTTGCAAGCTAGGTTTCAGACCTTTCAGAAACACAGATGGAGCGATTTGCCCAAAGTGCTGCAAGGTGAAGCAATTAACCCTCCTTAGGAACAAGAAGATACTCCATGAGGTTTTAGAGAAGGAACACGAGATAAAGCCAATCCTGAAAAATTTCCTCAAGAGACTGAAGTCTCATCACAAAATGAAGAAGCCTTACAGATAGAAAAGCCATAGACGGAAGTAGGGAGGAGGCCCAGGACACCTCCCGAGCCCAGTAAGTCCACTCCTCCTTTATCACCTGCTGTTGATATCATTATTCTTGGGGCAATGGGAGAAATGAGGTCTACAGAGCTAGGAAGTCCCATAACTTCCTTATCCCCTTTGTATTCCACCTTTGGACTCCCACAGATGGGAGATATATATGTTGGTGACCTTACCCCTATTTCCAGAGATGAGATCCCTCCCAATTATTTTTTCAGCAAGAAGAGGAAGGCTATTGTAAGGCAAGAAATGCATATGAGAGATGGGGGTATGGTGAAGAAACATAGGGTCTTGATAGATGGATAGAAACTGGAAGAGAAGGAGTTCGCTACAGAGGTAGTAGGCTCCATGGGAGCCATGGAAAAAACAAAGATTTTTACTGTGAAGAACATGAGAACAAGGATAAAGAAGAGTAACCATATGATAGCTCGATTGCAGGATCAGTTGAAGAATGTTGAGAAAACAATTAGAGAAGAGGTGAATAAAAGTCTGGAGTAGGCCAAAGTCGTTGAAAGGAAATAAATCTAGTCACTCAAAACTATCTTGGATGAAATGAACCAGAGGATACAAGCAAGGTAGGTATAGGTTAGTCAGCAAAGGGAGCTTGTTAAACAGTTACAGGCTAAATTGATTTTGACAGAAGGTCGGGTCATGGACTTAAGGGATTTTCAAACTCTCTCGTTAGAATCCCATACAAAGATAGAAGTTGAACAACAACAATTGGTATCCAAAATAGAGATCATCCAGCATTATTTTCAAGAGGTAAGCAAATCCCTTGATAACATTATTTTACTAGAAAAAGAGGCTAAAGCAACAAGGAATACCTTTCAGAAAGAAGTCACATGTTCAGGCAACAGGGAGATGCTGAAATATTTAAAACTTTCTGTCATAGAACATATAAGAGGAGACATTATGCTCAAGTCATGGGAAACAAGCATAGTAAAAAATAAGAATACAATTAAAGAAATCAAAGATGACTGTGAAGGAATCTTTGATTCTTTGGATAAGGAAACATTAGGATTTGAAGGAAATGACTGCTCTGGAATACTAGGGAAGATAAACATTGTGAAACAATAGTTGGACTACAAAGAGAGCTTTCAGCAGGTTCAGGCAGAAATTTCACAGTTGAGAGAAATCAATACCAACCAGATAGACAGATGGCCAGTACAGTCTAATTTAAAGTTGCAAATGATCAGGGTTGCCGATAAAATATTTGGAGACCAGTTTCCAAAGTTACAAAGAAAGTTTTATCTGTTTGAAACTAAACATCTCCCGACACCACCCAGAATTTTTGTTCATTTTTTGGAGAAGTGTGTTGAATGTATAGCTTCAAAAGAGGGAGAGACTTTAGCTGAATAGTGAAGTATCATTTGAAAACTCATACTATTGAAATGATAGATAAACAAAAGTTAATCATGCAACGGTTAAGGTTGTAGTTATGTAACTATTTTTCTCCAGAAAAGTAGGAGACTACTAACTATCAAGTATTGATGACCTTGTATAAATACAAGGAGCGAAGACTAAAGGAGATCTTTTTGATCTCTCTAAAGAAAGCATTTTTTGACGAAGTAATTTTGAAGAGACTCTAAATTAATAGAAATGCAGATTGAAGATTCCAGATCATGTCACTTATGAGTTATGTGTTTCCCTGTCATCTCATCTTTCTTTCATATGTTAATTCATGAATGCTTGGCTACAATTTAGTATAACCTCTACTGTGGAAATTATTATTCTTGTTATTTAAATCATTTACAGTTTTTCCTCTGTATCCATTATAAACATATAAAAGACATGTAGATGTTTAAATTTCAACATCATATGCTTCATTAATATTTTTCTTATTTCGTAGTCTTCTGTTACTATGTGAAATTCCTCTGAAATTGATGCCAAACTTTGATAATAGTTTTATGTTTTTCTTCATATCATACATGTTACCTTTCTTTAAAGTTTAACTCAGATACAAGAAAAGGCCTACAATTTAGTAATCCTATCTATTTGGGTGTTGACATCATTCTCATTACTTTGTGGAATAGAGATAACAAGCCTAAAAAGAAAACGCAAGAACTTTATCTTCTTTACTTCTACCCTTCATGACAGTACCAGTTGCAAGACAATCTAATATCGAGCCTGGCCTTTCGGATCAAACCAACATCGCTCTAAATTTATTTAACACTATATTACAAACAACAAATAACCAGGTTGAGTTAGAACGTTCACGGGCAACAATTGAGAGAGATATCGGTATCCAGAAAAACTGGGAATTTCGATAGAGAGAGTTGAGGAACCAATTATAGTGCTCATATTTTTATCATATATTTTCTTATCATCATCTCCCTTTGTCTTTTCAGATGCCTTGACAGTATAATTTAGAGCCTTAAAGTATAAACTCGGGAAAAACATCTTTTTGGCGCCGTTGCCAGGGAACGAAGAAATGAAGTTTATTCCCTGGGAAGAACGACATTGACACTTTCTTTCTTTGATAGTGAACAAAGTTTGGAAACCTTCTAAGGATACCTTTATCTTTCACTTGGCGACTCCACATTGTTTAAGCTGGCTCTTAACCAGAAAAACACCAGAAATAATCCAGACAACAAGCAAATTTCACCTTTTTTCGACCCTAAAAAAATTCTAAAATCAAGAAGATACTTCTGCCAGACTATCTCATCCACAAATAAAAAATTTCAACCTAAGTTTACACAGTCCGAATTTGAAGATCAACACGGTGAATCAAGTGTTTCACCCCTTTACGGGAAATACTCCGCTGATAAAGTCACACCCCCTAAATCAGATTTGGTTATTCCAGTCTTTAAGACCGAATCTTTCTCAGCCTTTTCCCACACCGATAGAAAATCAAGATCTACCTCACTTCTTGTTGCGATCGATTCTCCTTTGCTTCTTGAAGTTCGGTTTCCCACATATCGAAACTCAAACAATTATCCTATATATCTTGACTCAACTTTTGTAGATTCTCTTGTATTCTCACCCTGTGGTTCCGAAGAAACCAGTCCACATTCCCCAAGCTCTTCCTTCTCAAGTTTCTTCCCCTTCGATAATCAGTTTCTTGAAAGCTATCCTTATAACCCCTAGACTCTAACCGTTAAATCCATAATGGCTGTGGCCGGAGAAGGTGGGGCTGGAGATGCTGTCGTTGGTGGTCAAGGAGGAGGAGCGGGCAGCCAAGCACTGCCTCTCCGGATATTTGCAAAGGTTTCCGCAAGATACGCCCCTCTGGTCCTACCAGTCCCTCTCCATGATTTACCAGAAAATTACATGAAAAACCTGCCTAAGTTCATAGGAGAGGGCGATTTAACAGCAACTGAGCACATAAATTCTTTCGATCAATTTGCTGACATTATTGGATTGGAACATGAAGATGTTTACTCTAGACTCTTGGCTCAAACCTTTGAAGGGAAAGTAGGAAACTGGTTTTGAGGCCTAGTGACTGGATCTATACCGTCATATGATGAACTTGAAAATGATTTTATCTTACAGTGGGGTGAGCGGAAAGACCATCTTTATTATCTAACCAAATTTGGAGCTCTTCGAAAGAAAAACTCTGAATCAGTCCTTGAGTTTACAAAATGGTTTAACAAACTATACAATAAGATCCCAACCGAGGTCAAAACTACACAACCTATAGCGAAAGTGACTTTCACTGGAGCCTTCAACCCCAACTTCACCCTGTTATTAAGGGAGAGAATATCAATATATCTTACCAAGATACAAGATGATGCCCTTGAAATCAAATCTAACATGATGGCATTAGGGAAGATGATGAAAGATAAATTTGAGACTGGAAACAAATAAATAAGGAGATATAGGGAGCAAGAAGGACCCTCTGGATCAGGGAGGTCCTCAGAAGATAAAATGGACGATATGGCTAGAATCATCAAAGAACTGTCAAACAAAATATCGAGAATGGAACTTGATCAAGCTTAAAATTAACATTACCCTAGAAAGGAGTTCAGGAAGAACCCTAACCTCAAAACCACCAAAAACAAGTTAAGAATGAAGATCAAAAGATCCAAACCCTTTTTAAAAGTGAAAACTTTATAGGAGGACAAGACTTGGAGGATTTTGAGGAGTTAGAAGAGGATATGAACAATCTTGGCGATGACTGCCTACAACCTTACATAACAAGAGACGATTATGAAAAATCTATGACTACAGAGTATGGGACCGAGAGTAACAAAAACGATAGTGTTTCTGAAGATTTGACCTATCAGGGAATAGCAGATGGAATAATGGTTGAACTCCACCAGAAATATAACATGAGACCAAGAAACAAGGTTTTTGCAACCGCACCAGTTAAAAAGATACTGCCGAGGGTTGAAATTGATGAACCAGTTTCAAAAAGCACTGAAAAAACAGACTAAAAGGACTAAGACTGCTAACATATAGTCTGCTAAAACAAAGACAATGGAAATGCCGCCCTTAAGCATGCAGAAACTAGACACCCCTGTTATCTAGACAAAGGCCCCTCAGCCAAGGAAAGATGAAAAGAAAGGGTCGGAGGTTCAAAACATGGAAATCGACAAAACCATTGGAATTTTTAACCTAGAAAATGAAATCAATAAGATCAAAATCCCTATTCCCCTTGTCGAACTGGCCAAAAACCTGATATATCGAAAACAAATTGCTAAAATGATTAGTTTTTCGGAAAATGAAAGTCAGGCTGATGTTATAAACTTAGAGGATGAAAAGCCTAACATAATTTTTGGCCCACACTTTGAAGGTGCCAGAGACACTGTTGCCCCTTTCTACATTACTTTGACCATTTTCGACCATCTGCTCCATAACTGCATGTTAGATTCTGGGGCCTCTCACAATGTGATGCCTAAAGAAATCATGGACAAACTTGGCCTTGAAATCACTAGGCCTTACGGAGATTTATATTCTTTCGATTTGAGGAAAGTCAAGTGTATAGGTATGATAAAGGACTTAGTAGTAAACCTCACACAGGTACCTTCAAAAAGTATTTTAATGGATTTATTTGTCACAGATATACCCCCAAAATATGGCATGCTCTTGTCCCAATATTGGGGTGCCAAACTTGGAGGTTCCCTTCAACTTGATATGACGTACGCAACAATTCCATTTTTCGGGGGGAGTTTCACGCGGCTGTACAGGGAAACCAGGTTAGCATTTACGGTTAGTGATCCTCTCAGCCCAAATAATTATACTGTATATATTACTGATTAGGATTTAGGTAATTGTATATTATCTATAGATGATTATGTGAATGCATGTATAGAAGAAAGTTGTACAAGAAATAAAAAAGAAAAAGAACAAATGGAACAGGACGTGTATGACACTGGTGGTTGGAAAATGTTTTTTGACGTTGCCTCATCTTATCTTGGAGCTAGGGATGGAGTAATTTTTGTGGCACCTGATAACCAATTCGTTATCCCTTTCTCTTATAGGCTTCAATGGAATATAGACCACACCAATAACGTATGTGAATACAAAGCTCTAGTGTTAGGGTTAGAGGCCACTAGGAAAATGAAAATTAAAAATTTGGAAGTTTTTGGTGACACAGAGTTGATCGTGAAATAGGTTAATCACCAGTATCATGCCAAACATACTAGGTTAAGGTCATATCGAATTTGTGTTTGGGACCTAATAATTTTTTTTTTCTCCTTTGTTAATATTCACTTCGTCCCGAGAGTAGAAAATCAATAGGAAAATGCTTTAGCCAAAGCAGCTTTGACTTTCGCACCTCCCACCGCTTTCAAACTTAAATATGATATACAAATGAGACATAGACCTTCCATACCCAATACCATACAACATTGGCAAGTCTTTGAGGACGATAAACAACTCCGAAAATTTCTAGAAACGATAGACGAGTTCGCCGAAACCCATGCTAACCAAAAGAACCAAAATGATACTATTTGGATCATGCAGGAAGGGGAATACCCCCAAGAGTTCTAGGATAAACTTTCAAATCACCGAATGTTGGTTTTAAAAAATAATAAGATACCCAAGGGCCTGATTCCCTTAGAAATACTTTTCAGTCATGATGACATTCCTTTGAAGACTACCTTACAGCCTCAGCCGGAGGAAGTCAAAGATTGCAATATAGGTACTGAAGAGAGTCCCAGATTAGTGAAAGTATCCAAGTACCTGTCTCCCAAAATCAAAATTAAATATGCTGAGTTTCTTAAAAAATACAAAGATTCTTTTGCCTGGTCTTATGATGAGTTGAGAACTTATGATACGTCTATCATGGAACATAAAATTCCACTAAAACCAGGTGTCAAACCTTTTGGACAGAAACTCAGGAAGATTAACCCTATCATGTTACCAGTGATAGAAAAGGAAGTCAAAAAACTCCTGGATGCTAAAATCATAGTTCCACTGAGATACTCTGAGTGGGTAGCCAATTTGGTCCCAGTAAGAAAGAAAAACGGCGAGACCAGACTGTGTGTCGACTTCAGAAACCTGAATCGATCATCACTCAAAGAAAATTACCCATTGCCTAAGATGGATCACGTTTTAGAAAAAGTATTTGGAGCTAACCAAATGTCTATGATTGATGGCTTTTCAGGTTACAATCAGATCGCAGTGCATCAGGACGATAAAGGAAAAACTTCTTTCACTACCCCTTGGGGTACTTTTATGTATGATAAAATGCCCTTCAGTTTTATGAATGCAGGGGCCACTTTTCAGAGAGCCATGGATATCGCTTTCATAGGTGAAAGAGATAAATTCGTTGTTATCTATCTTGATGACCTGACCGTGTTCTCCAAATCCGATGCAGAACATCTAATGCACCTTAAACAAACCTATGAGAAATGCCATAAATTTGGTTTGTCACACAACCCCAAGAAATCTCATTTTGAAATGCAAGAAGGTAAACTCTTGGGCCATATCATGTCTAAATAAGGAATCAAAATCGATCCAAAAAGGGTTGAAGCAATAGACACCATAAATTTTCCTAGAAATGTAAAAGAAATTCAGTCTTTTTTAGGAAAAATAAATTTCTTGAGTAGATTCATCCCT
>JASDQU010439631.1:57636-71849 GCA_032191745.1 Picea mariana
GGGGGGTCCAAAAAGTGGTATTGGAAGGGACACTTGCCATCTCCAGGTGATTTCATACCCCCCACTCCCAATACCACTTACCACCTCAAGCGGGGTCCGGAATACCACTTACCTCTCCAAAATTGCCCTCCCCCATTTTCACAAAACCACTGTTTTTCCAGTTTTGACCAGTCTTCTTATGAAGCGGATTTTGGGAAAATGAAAATGAATTTTGAAACACTGAGAGATTTTTATCTTTGTAATTGGATGAAGAACAAAAACCTCTCTTAGGTTTTTGACAGGTTCCACTAGTTGGGAGAATCGAAGCTGTCTTTCAGCCTCATTTTTTGGATTTTTGGTTTTTCCTGTTATAGTCCCTATTTTACGGGAGCTGTTTCGGCGAGGTGGAGACGAAATTTGAGAAACTGAAGGAGGTTTGTTCTCCATACAAGATGATATACAATAAAATTCTTCTGTTTTTTCACAGGTGTCACTGATTGGAAAAAATCAATGACTGAGCATACCCCTATTTTCAGCAGATTCAGCCAAATTTGCAGTTCAAGATCTTTGGGATTTACTTGCTATTTTTTCCAAGAGGATCGAATTTGATCTCCTGAGCCTAAGGATTGTGTTTGTGATTTATATGTATAGTAAAAAGGGTGTATCAGTCAAGGACCACGATTTAAATCTTGTATCAGAGCTCATAGAGCCATCTGTATTTTCATCAATTCAATAATATAGTCGCAGCGGTTACATGGTTCTTGTGTCAAATATATTGGTGAAGTGCTCCTCCTGTAAATTGTTTTCTCTTTTCCATATGTTTTCTTTCCTTATTATCTAGAATAATTTTATGATCATATTTGTTGAAAGATACACTCTGTTTCTAGCTACGGATAATATTAATGTTTTCTTCTGATATTCAATGGAAGAATTCTTCATTGCTTTGTTGCTAAATTGATCATTTCATTTTCCTCCTTTTTTGTTTCATTTGATTTTACCAGATCTAGTAATTTTCCTACCTTGCCCTGAAAGGCTGTCTATAGGATTTGTTTTTGATTAAATCTTAGATTGTGACTCCATTGCCCAATGGCCCTTTTCTCCTACTCCAACCAAACCAATTAAAAAATCCAAACTTTGAACCCATTATCTAGCGTAATTCCTATTCAAAATAAAGCTATATCAGATAGAGAGATCCCTCTCTGAGTCTTGGAGGCCTAGATCCAAGACTCGAAGTGGTTTTGATGTTTCCTCTATGACTGCCTTCATAGCCTTGGGAAAATTACAGAGTGCTAACAGAATGGCAACTGTACTTTGGAACTTTCCCCAGTAGTGCATTTCAAGTTCTAGATCTGATCACTGATGGTGGACAGTGAGAAGACACAAGAAGGCTAAGATCATTCACCTGGGGACTCCAATCATATCCAAATAGTGTCGACTCAAAGACTCCACTGGAGGAAGAACCTGAAGCATGACCAAGAAACCAACAAAGATCAGGTACTCAAGCCCAAATTGCATTCAAGACATCTTTGGTTTTATTTGTAATTATGTCTTATCTTATTCTAAGCCTGATCAAAAGTATATTGCTGAAGATTGCATTGATCACCTACTAATTGATGAGCCTCAAGAGACTATATCCTCAATTGTAGATCATGTACATTCTCATACACCTGTGCACATCCCAGATGCACTTGTAGAAATCCCAGTGAGACATAAGCCTCCTGCTTTATCTCCTACTCTTGCTAAAACTCCAATTGGTTGTAATCCCCTTACTTTACCTCCTATATATGAAAAGGTCCCAAAGAGATACAAACCTATGGCTTTACCTCTTATTCTCCATGACTTCCCTGCCAATTATAGAAAAAATCTTCCCAGGTTTGATGGAGAGAATGCCAATATCACGATGCCTATATCAGCATGTTTTCCTTGTCTTTGTAAGGCAAAGTTAAAAATTGGTTTAAAAAACTTCCAACTGCAAGCATAAGAATTTTTCATCAGTTCATGCAATTTTTCTTAGATAGGTGGGTGATCATGAGAAATGTCTTTCTCATCCTAGAAGAGTATGACCATTTGAAAGGACATCCAGGGGAAACAGTAGAACAGTTTTCAGCAAGGTTCAATAAGGTATATCATGCAATGCCTGTTGATATAAGGCCACCCCTAGGATCAACTCACTTTCATTTCCTAGATGCCTTCGATCCTGAGATGGCATTACAACTAAGAGAAAGGAACACTGCAAGCCTTGAAGAAATGCAGAAGGTTGCAGTTGATGTGGAAGCTAACTTGCTGAACTGAAATGAAAAATTAAGGGCAAAAGAGGAAGATAGACTAGAATAGGAACGAATGACATACTCAGAAGTGAAACTTGATGTTCTGGCAAACACTGTAAGAGAGATCATGCAGAAGATTAGTAGGAAAGATGAGCTTGATGTCCAAAGACATCATGTTCCATTGATTTCAGAGAAAGAAAAGGTCATAGTTCCCAAACATTTTGCAGCTCACCCTTGGTACCATGGTTTGGATAGTGATTATTTCATGTATTCAATTCATAATACAATCGAAGATGGAGTTCAAAATCAGAAAATGGAGGAAGATTCTCCTGATATGATGTGCATGTTCAATGGCATTTCATCCATGGATGATTCACCCAAGCTTGATTGGTACAATGATGATTGTACCACATTGGATTTTTCAAATAAATCAAACACGTATGATTGGGAGGAAGAAGATCATTTGCAATCCCAATAGGACAATCAATTTGTACATGGAAATTATGACACCAATGATCAAAATGCAGAAAATTTTCAAGAGGGTGAAAACTGCCTGCCCTTATGTTTTGCCTCGCTCCTAAGAAAACATTACAAGTAGATTGCACATAGAAAGGAAGAGGAATGTTCTACTACTTCAGTTGAGGGAAACAAGGGAGATATAGAATCTGATCCAAAGGTGCATCCCTTGAGCCTTTTTGAAGGTCAAATCTCAGATGAAATCATGATGCCCAAAACAGGTGATGAGCTGATCCATCTTGATTCATTGCCTCTGTTCTTTAATTCATTTCAAATTTTGAGAGGGAATCTTGGTCAAATTCTAGCTGAAAGTCATAGTGTAAGCCATGAATTACCAGTAGAGCCAATTCCACCATTGTCTAAAGCATTTTATGACCCTATAGCTGATATTCTGGATAATGTGTGTTCTCAAAGTCATTTTTCATTTACTCCCAATGGTTTCAAAAACTGTTATGATATGGATATGATCAGACAACTAGCTACATGGGTGTGCTCATCAAAAGCATCATTTCAAAGCCCATCAGAAAAGTTGCAGCCATATCAGCCATTACATGAGGATGAAAATAACATAGATATAGTGCCAGAACATGTTACTCACTTGGTTGAATCTAAAAATCAAGGAACAGGTCATTTCTACCTTGATCCTATAGTCACCTATATGGATAATTTTTTCACTACAGAGCCCCAATATATATCTGGAATTACTTTTATTCTTCAATATTGTCGAGGTCTCTGTTGTAAAGATCAATCTTGTTTTCAGCAGTGGCCTTTACACTTTGCAGTTTTGAATCTATGGACGAATGGTCAAGCTGGCTTTTTTACTGTGCTAACAAGCAGTCAAGCAGTCCTCTGGTCTCAACAACTACTTGATTGGATTCATTGGCCATTTTGTATTATTTGATTTAGCATGATTTTCAACAGTATAGGGTAGGTAGGAGAATGTGAATAAGCTCAACATTTCAAGCATCTCTTTTTTAGCAGTGTTCATTTTGGTTTGGTTTCAGTGGAAAGATCAAAACAGGTAGAGGTTGTAGAAATATTTTGGGATCAACCCAATGAATAAAGCATCGGTCTGCATGTTTAGAGTTCAGTGGTTCTTGACACCTCCTGAAAGAGATGCCATCCCCAGGTGGAGCCTATGTTAGGGTCCTATAATCATAGGAGTTTTGATGATTCAGATATCATTTGTGGGTCTCATGATGAAGTTCTTGGTTTGCTGGTCTCTCGGTTGTTTCCATTTCCCTTCCATCTATTTTCACTTGATCCTTCATCACCCTGCTGCATCCTTCAGTCACCTCTGTGCCTTGTCCTTTTATCCCATTGGCCACATCTCGCCCACCACTTATCCCTACATTTGCAATAAACCACCTTAGGATAAAAACATTAGGTTAGTAGTTAGATCAGACTTGTTAATAATAAATTAATCATTAATTAATTAATTAATGATTAATAGTTAAGTTATTTTTTAATACTTAGGTTAGTGCTTTACTAATCACACAAAAGGAAAACAATTAAAAATATAATACAAATAAAACATAAAACAAATAATTAAAAAAACAAACAAATACAAAACAATAATAAAAAACAATATAAAACATAAAAATAAAATAAATCATAAATAAAAAATAAACTATATAGTTAATACAAAAATTAAAAAGAATAAATATAAAACACATAAAAAGAAAAACTTAATAAATAAAATGAAAAAACAAAACAAACAACAAAAAAACATATATATTAAAATATTTTCATAAAGTGCACCTTATGCGCTCATCCCCTCCCAAAAAATATCAACGCTCAATAATTAAATCAGACCCCCCCATGCTTTTTGAACTTTAACAGAGGGGAGGGACACTTGTCACCTCCAGGTGATTTCATAACCCCCCCCTCCCAATACCACTTACCACCTCAAGGGGGGTCTGAAATACCACTTACCTCTCCAAAACCGCCCTCCCCAATTTTCAAAAAACCACTGTTTTTCCAGTTTTGACCAGTCTTCTTTTGAAGCGGATTCCGGGCAAACGAAAATGAATTTTGAAAAAATGAGAGAGGTTTTTCTCGCTAACAGAATGAAGAACAAAAAACCCTCTCATTTTTTGCACAGGTTCCATCAATTGGGAGAATGAAATCTATCTTTCAACCTCATTTTTCAGATTTTTGGTTTTTCTTGTTACAGTCCCGATTTTGTGGGAGCTGTTGCGGCGAGGTGGAGACGAAATTTGAGAAATTGAAGGAGGTTTTTTTTCTAGACACGCTAATATACAGTAAACGCCTTCTTTTTTTTCACGGGTGTCATTGATTGGAAGAAATCAATGACTGAGCGTACCCCTATTTTCAGGAGATTCAACTAAATTTGCAATTCCAGATTTTTGGGATTTACTTGCTATTTTTGGATAGGAGGATCAAATTCGGTCTCCTAAGCCTAAGGATTGTGTTTGTGATTTATATATATGTTTGTAATAGAGTAAAAAGGGTGGATCAGTCAAGGACCATGATTTAAATATTGTATCAGAGCTCACAGAGCCATCTGTATTTTCATCAATTCAATAATACAGTCGCAGCGGTTACATGATTCCTGTGTCAAATATATTGGTGAAGTGATCCTCCTATAAATTGTTTTCTCTTTTTCCATATGTTTTCTTTCCTTATTATCTAGTAGAAGTTTATGAGAATATTTGTTGAAAGATACACTCTGTTTCTAGCTACGGATAATATTAATGTTTTCTTCTGATATTCAGTGGCATAATTATTCATTGCTTTGTTGCTAAATTGATCATTTCTTTTTCCTCCTCTTTCATTTCATTTAATTTTACCAGATCCAGTAATTTGCCTACCTTTCACTGAAAGGCTGTCTGTAGGATTTCTTTTTGATTAAATCTCAGATTGTGACTCCATTGCCCAATGGCCCTTTTCTCCTGCTCCAACCAAACCAATTAAAAAATCCAAACTCTGAACCCATTATCTAGCCTAATACCTATTCAAAATAAAGCTATATCAGATAGAGAGATCCCTCTTCGAATCTTGGAGGGATAGATCCAAGACTCAAAGTGGTTTTGATGTTTCCTCTGTGACTGCCTTCACAGTCTTGGGAAAATTACAGAGTGCTAACAACAGGATTAGAGCCAAAGGTAGAAGATTGAGTCGAGCATCAAGTAGAGCAGCTCGCAGAAGCTATCCAATAGATACAACAAATAATAACAGACTTAGAGCTCAGCACAGTGTCGGACACCCCGTAGGATGTGAGGTATCAAAGATATGCAACTGCTCGAAGCACAGTTGAGAGAATAAAGGCCCTTGCCATAGAATGTAAGAAACTAAGTGATCACAATGCCTAGACTTATGAGCGACTCACTGAGAATCCAGAACTGAAGGCACTAGAGTCACAACTCCATGAGGCAAAGTAGCAAGAAGAAACAATATAAGCGCAGTTGAAGCCCCTATCAACTGTTGAAAGGATAAAGTGATCCCAAGAGAAGAACACTTCTCAACAACAGGTCCACACCATTTAGAGAGGAGTCATGGAAGTGACTCAGAGGCTCCAACCTATACATGATGAGGCTTTCCAACTGTTCTCAGAGATCGAAGGCCGAGGAGTAGAACTAGAGAAAGTCATCACTGCAGTTGAACAATGCTTAGAGGGACCTATCAATGAAGTTGTTATCCAAGAGTTCACTGAGCAAGAGACCATGGCACAGTAACAAGTTGAAGCAGCTCGAGCCAAGCTCGAGGCTTTTGAGGCAGAATTACCCATATCAGAGTGACTCGGGACGAGTCATAGGTGAGTGTTGGGGGCCTGTTGTCCCTTGACCAAGTTTTGAGGATCCTTGGTCATGTTTGACCTATTTTTGGGACTTTGATAGGATGTCAAAGGTAGAGCGCAAGACGAAGCGGAGATTGCGGGATCTCGACCCCTTTTTAGGGCCCTTTTGGGTTTTGGGCTTATGTAATGGGTATGGGGTCGTCGACCCATGGTTTACCCATGCTTAGGTCTATTTTGTAATGTATAAATAGAAGTCTAGGCAATGTAAGAAGAGGCCAG
Organism: Picea mariana; assembly: GCA_032191745.1. NCBI lineage: Eukaryota > Viridiplantae > Streptophyta > Pinopsida > Pinales > Pinaceae > Picea > Picea mariana. Next base: position 64,438 of record JASDQU010439631.1, read on the forward strand.
AGTGCTAAGTGCTAGAGTGCTCAGTGATAAGCCGTATTTGCTTTGTGCATACTGTGTAAGGCTTGCAGAGCTAAGTGCAAGTCGTTTGTAGTGATTTGTGCACAGACTGTGGAAGGCTCTGTGCCTAGATCTACTCGAGGAAGGAGGATACAGTGAGGTGTGCAGATCTCTTGTCCTTTTTGTAGTTGATTTTGAGGCTTTGTGCATGTAAGAATATTGATCAAAGATAATGAAGAAGATGAAGAGTTGGTGGATGTAGCCCCAGGGTGGGGTGAACCACATATATCATGTGTTGTGAATGCTTTGTGCTTCTTCGTTGTTCTTTTTTTTATGTGATTCAATGCTTAGTGCGATTTTATATGATAGATGAATCTGATATGATAGATTAGTGTTGAATAATGTGAATGAATGCTAGATATGATCTTTGTTGGTATGCTTAGTGCTTGAACCTATTGTATCTCTGTGAATGCTACGTTGATCTATTTTTAGGGTTTAGTTGCACTATAAAGTAAGACTAAATATTGATGAATCATAATTGCTAAGTGCTCTGTTAAGGTGTTACAATCACAAATATATGTCCCAACTAAGGTTGCAGACACCTGAATCGTGCAACCACCCTTGCCTCTACCTCGGGTGAGACTTCATCTGCTTCGCAGGTGTTGGCGAAAGTGCCAGTAGTTAGGGTTTTGTTGGTGCGTTGAACCTTGGGTCTGCCCATGTGCCAATAGTGCCCTAGCAATTTTCCCTTTTTCAAGGAAAATAAAGACTTATTAGGATTTAGGGAAAGACCAAACCTTATGCATTTCAAGAAGAATTTCCTCATATCACAACAATGTTATTTATCAAATCTGGAAAAGATTGTTATATCATCCAGATAGATGACCAAAAATTTATCCCTCTCCTCAATGAAGGCTATGTCCATGGCTCGTTGAAAGGTTTCTCCTGTGTTCATTAATCCAAAGGGAATTTTGGCATACATGAATGTGCCCCAAGGAGTGGTGAAGGTTGTCTTGTCTCTATCTTCAAGTAGGACAAAGATCTGATTGTAGCCAAAAAATCCATCAATCATGGAAATGCTAGATGCACCAGTTACCCTCTGCAATATGTGTTCCATCTTTGGGAGCGGGTAATTGACCTTCTTTGATCTCTTGTTCAGATTTTTGAAATCGACACAGAGTCTGATTTATCCACTCTTCTTTCTTACTGGGACTAGGTTGGATACCAACTCAGAATATCTCAAATTCATAATAATCTGAGCATCCAAAAGCTTCTTCACCTCCCTTTCCATAATAGGCAACAACATAGGATTTATCTATCTTAATTTTTGCCTAAATGGTTTGGCTTCCTCTTTCAATGGAATCTTATGCTCAATGAAACTGGTGTCATATGTTCTGAGGTCTTCATAGGTCTAGGAAAACACATCAGAAAGTTCCTTTAATAGATCAGTATACTCGCCCCTCTACTCCTTTGACAGACTACTTGACAATTTGACAAATTTTGGATCCATCTCTGTGCCAATATTGCACTCAGCCACATCAACATCATCACTTGATATTTCACCCTTTACTTCCACATCATTTCTGTTAAATAGTGTTTCCAAAGGGACTAGTCACTTTGGGATTTGATTGCTAGGAACTTGCACAATATGATGATCAACAATTTTGTTCAGAAGAACATCAATGTGAGGATTTATTTTAGAGTCAGGATCCTGGTCGATGTGTAATGTTGGAAACTCCTCCACAATTTCCAAAAATATTTTGATTTAAAGATCATCCTCAAACAATTTACAATGCCTATAATTGTCAAGTATAGAGGGTCTATATTTCACTTCTACATCATATGTGAGTTCGGGTGGTAGAGGGACTCTGGAATTTCTCGTTGAAATGGCCAGAGAATCATCCATCACATTTTCCTCTCTTGGGAAAAATGAAATGTTGAAAGCCAGGAAAAACTATCAATGAGGTCCAATACTTCATTTCTGTAACTTCTGAGCCAAGGGTGTTTGGTCTAATAGATATTTATGATCTTCTAGACAATCAATTCAACATCACCAAACACTGATATCTCTTTGATCCCCATGTCCTTTGCAAGCCTTAAGCCCAAAACAAGAGCTTCATATTCTGCCAGATTGTTGGTAGTTTCAAACTCTAATTTGTATGACAGAGGTATGGTTTCCTGAGCAGGGGAAACGAAGAGTAATACAGCACCAATAACATCCTTAGAGGAGGCTCCATCAAAGAACATTTTTTGAACAAAGGTGGTGGAGAAAGTAATTTCATGAAAAATCATGGGTTGTTTTTTGAGTTTTAAAGGAGGCTCAAGAGCATCATTGAACTGCAATAAACTAGACCCCATCTTGGTGTCAAGTGAAAGTATAGGATGGTTGGTGGGGTCAATTCATCGCTAATAATATAGGCCAACTAAGCTTCTCTATACAGTCTTCTATGTTCCCCTCCAAAGACTGGAATGGTAGCATATGTGAGATCGATCTGTAATGTTCCTCCAAGTATGTTTATCCAATATCTTGACAATAACATACCAAACTTGGGGGTAACATCAACCACCACGATATCCATGACCACACTTTTCATGGGCAGCTGAAACAAGGTCACAACCAGATCTTTTATGAACCTAAGGCATTGCACCCTCCTTGAATCAAAAGAATACAAATCATGATAAGCCTTTGTGATTTCCAATCCAAGTTCCTCCATAATAGTTTTGGGCATGAGATTATGATATTCCCCTGAGTCCATTAGACAATTATGAAGCACCTTATCATGTATGTTCAGGGATGTATAGAAGGGAGGGGATGAATCATCTCTGTCTTCTACCATAGGCCCTAAGATGACTACTAGTTTTTTGTCTTGGAGGTTTATTGAGTCTGTGGGGTGGGGAAATGACTCAGATTGCAACAACTTAGAGAGGGATTTCTTGAAGTCTTCATGCTTGAATAGTTCTGAGAGGGGGATAGGGATTCTAATTTTTTGAATTTGATGCTCAAAGTTGAAGGAGGAAGGGGGCTTCAATATTTCTCTCAGCTTGGGGATGAGGTCTTTAGCTATTGGCGAGGGATTCTCAATTTTCTTTTCTTTGTTGTTGTTTGTTGTGTCTTTGACAGGCATATCTTCTCTGGGAGGTTGATCAGGGATGTCTGAATTCCCTTATTTTTTCTTTGACCTAAGGTTATATTTATTGGGACTGTTATTGGCCTTCTCACCCTTAGCTCATTTATTTGACTGTTCATGAGGGATTCCTCGTATGCCAATTGAGTCAAATGGGGAAATGGGGAGGTATCTACAAGACAATGGATTTTAGGATCAATCTCTTCTTCCTCCCTCTCTTCATCAACAACGAGGTTATTTTGGAGGGGGGTTTGGATTTTCTGATCATCCCTATCTCTGTTTTTGGGCTCTCTCGGGAGTATTTGAGGGGCGTTGTTTGGTCTTCTGAAGTTGCCTCTGTTATCAATATGATAAGGATTTATATATGTATTCTTCCCCTCTACTTCCAACCTTTCCATCCCAGTTGAAAGTGATTTTAGTAACTTGGTTACTTCATCTATTTGAGAGGGGGAAGCAGAGGAACTAGAGGTGGAGGCTTCAGATATTCCCCTCGGTATGTCTCTATCAACCTTATTCCTGAGTCGGTTTGCTACCAATATGTTAGAATCCACTTCAAGGGATGCATCTTGCATATGAGCCAAGGAAGTATCTCTTCTCTCTCTTAACAAGAGGTAGAAGTCAAGGTCAAAAGCACTAGCATAGGTAATTTTAACAGAGGCTTCTGTAGGCTTTATCTCAGCAGGGATATTATTGTACATCTTGTTGAATCTTTTGGAGAAGTCAGAGACAAATTCTCCCTCTTTTCTCTTTAAGGAACCAAACTCTATGATATAATACATAAATTCCTTCTTATCCCCCCGTTGTCTCAAGAAAACATCATCTAAAGCCTCAATCCCAGTGATGGATCCAGGATTCAATCCCCTAAACCATTTTCTAAGCTCACCATCAAGGATTTGGACAAAGACTCTCATCCAAACATCTTCATTTTCAATATTTAGATTGTCTGCATAACTTTAGAAGGCAATGAGGTGCTCTTCAATAGTTATGTCTTCTTCTCCAATGAACTTAAGCATGTATTTCAGGTAATCTACAATAGGGAGAGCATTTATGGGCTGAGGTAACACCATAGGGGCATATCTAGCAACCACTATGGCATCCATTTTAGCACCTGCCATAGGGATGATAGGTGGAGGAGAATGAAGAGGAGATGGAGTTCAAGTAGGGGAGACTATAAGTGAGCTTCCAGGAGGGAAAGGAAACAATAGAGGAGTTGAAGGAAAAGCTACAAGACTTGAGGGTGTTAACTCTCAAAAACGCACCGGCATTTTTGAAGGAAAGATTCCTAATCTTGTAGGAAAAAATTTTCCAGCTTCCCTAGCTCCAAATCCAAATCTGATTGCATCATTGGAAATCTTATGATCTACAGTTAAAAATTGACTATTTGAACGTGTAAAACAGACATTCCACGGCTGAGAAAATTGATTTTTCCCAAAGGCAATTTTTGCTGGAAATTCTGACTTTCGGTGGTTTAGGCGAACAGGACGACTGTTCATTAACCACCGAAAGCTGCGTTTTCGGTGGATAATTCACACAGAAGCTTTCCAGTTAACCACCGAAAGCCTGTAACTACCAGAATGAGTGAATTTTTGCCCAGATCAGGAATTTTCGAATTAGAATGCTATGAAACCTCTTGGAATAGACATGTGGTGAATTATCAAGTCCAGCACAACAATTAGTTTTGATAGATGGTGGAGAAAGGAGGTGTTTCAAAGGTTTTTGATGTCTTTAACAAAGGCAGAAAAGAAGGACACCTGGCCACATCAGCAAATTCAACTTGGTCTCCATGGGAGAATGATCTTTTAGCCTTGGAAGGTTGTCTACACATCATCAACAGTCAACAGAGGAAAATCAGGGATTGACCTCTTTTTGAGGAAACATCCCACATATTTTGCAACAGATTTTTCTTTCTATTTTTAGTTGATCTGATCCATGCTTTTAGGATCAGAGATTTTTTTTTGTAATCCTATAAATATCAGAAAAGAACATGATACTAGGGTTCGATTCTGGATAGAGAAATACTCTTTTTGTACTCAGACTTTCTATGTTAATACAGATCACAGGTTCCTTTCAATTTTGATTTTCATCTTTCCATCTTTCTTCTGCATTATTATCTGTGTTGTCAAGCTTTGAATGGTTGTTATCCCATTGTTTAGCTCATAGCTTGATAATAAGTCTCTTGATTGTCTCTTAGACCCTGCTTTGCACTGGTTTAGTTACAATTTGTTCTCCACCCACTTTAAAGCTGCCTGCTGATTAATCAATCTTTGAGAGCACTGTCTATTTTTTTATCATTTTCATGTTTGAATGCTATAAGTTGTATTGAGTTGTCCCATTGATCCACATTCACAAAATACAAAAACATTCATTTCTTAAGTTACCAAGCACCTTTGGTATGCAACCACAGAGGGTTTCTTGGAGAGATAACAGAGGGAACAAAGGTTTCCCTTTCTATAGTAGAAACAACAATAATATAAGGAGGGGTGGTAAAGCCTAGGGTAGGAAAATATTTTGAGGTGTTGGGCCTACACAAAGGTACAAATTTAGGGGAGAGAGGAGTGGAAAGGATTTCTCCCTCCAATCCCAGAATAGGAGGGGAAAACGCAACAGGAACACTCCCAAAATTTAAGGTTCAGGAAACTCCAAAGAAAGGTATAACAATAGAATGAGTTGAAGAAATTGGAGTTCCTATACAAGGATAGTAAAAATCATTAGAAGTACCTGGTTCATCAATAGAAGTGCCTTCTCGAAGGGCCTTTCATTTTCTGATAATTTTCTTTGGGTCCGCTTCAGGTGTTGCTAATGGCATCTATGGAGTAGACCTCGTGTGTCTTCCCTTGGAAGCCACAATTAAAATAGTGGAGTCGCCAGCGGATTCACATCAATGGATTCGCCATAGTGGATTTTCCAGGTGTAGGCTGCAATCTTCAATGTATTTAGTTCTGACGCACCTTCAGAACCGATAATCTTTGTTGTTCAAATTCCAGGGAAAATGTTCAATTCATCCCCAACAATGACGCCAAAAATGTTAGCATTGGAAGTCACCTTTGGATTGTTGCAGAGGTAAGCCCAAAGCCCATCATCCTGTATGTCACCGTGAATAATTTTAGGAGAGGTATAATGGATACAGACTCATAATCATGTCTCTTTAATTCAGAAACACTGGGATGATACACGTATATAAATGAGGTCTTGATCTAACTTTAGTCAGTGAGTTTGTATAGTGGTGAGTAGGTGGAAGAATAGGAGGAGGATGTGACAGTCTGCTATGGACATATGGTCTTCCAGCAGCCTCTGGAGGAAAATTTTCAAACGCAATATCCTCTTGGATATGATAACTTCAAGAAACTGAAAAACGTTGTAACATCAACTGCAATCACAACACTTGACTGGATCATCCATGCTCGATCTCTCAGAATCATAAGCTAATAAATGAAGGGTAAACTAACTGCCATTAAACAAGAAGTCTCAAGTAACAATACATAATCAAATAACCAGAGGCCTCATTAAAACTTTACAATCGGGAGTGTAGCTCTACCATCGACATTAAAAAAATATGAGATCGACTCCTATGTACTCAGAGAAACACTATAGAGGCGTTCTTGAGATTTTTCATTAAAGGTGTTAGGTCTGCATGCTTCCTGGAAGACTATGCATGCAGTCTCATCTTAGACGTGAACTTCAGTCAGATGCAATCGTGCTCCAAAACGGGCCCACGCATGAGTTGACTGCCTGACAGTTCTTTCATGGGATTTCCTTTTATGGTGGAAACGATGTTCAAACGCCACCACCTACTTCAATAACTACTTCATCGGGATTGGGGAGGCCCGAGTCAACTCTGCACTTGTAGGACATGGCGACCTTTGCAAGCTTCCATATGTATCTTCTTTGGGAGTTCACGTTGAGACTAGCATGCAGACGTGGACGAGGAACTATCGGGGGCAATTTGCGTAATCAATGGGATATGAGATGAGAGGTGGTAATGTGGACAGACATGGTAGAGGAGAGGTGATCAGGAAAGTGTGGTTGATAGAAAACGTGGGCGCTGAGGTGTGATGGGATGAAGGTGAAGTGGCAATGGAAGATGATGTGTAGGAAGAGGGGAGAATACATGGCAGAAGATGATAAGTGGGAGTGAAAATGGTTATGACATAGAGGTGAGTGGGGAGAGGTGTGCAGTAGTGGAAGGTGGAAGGGAAGCAGGAGATGTGACCGGCAGAGGAGAGAGATGAAGTGGGGGACATATGGTGAAAGGAACGATGATGGTAAGTGAGGTTGGAAAGCGATCTACTC
>JASDQU010439631.1:72033-93592 GCA_032191745.1 Picea mariana
GGTCCGATATGGATCTTGTGTCGTAGATCTGGGCATGCAGATATCAGCCAACCAGATCAACGCAAAACTTAGCACAACATGCCCAGGCCCCAAAACTTAGGATAAGCGAGATTTTGTAGGGTTTTAGCCTGCTTCTTGCCTTTTTTTCACCAAAGGGCTCAATTTCTTAGGAAAACACCCTCGTACAAATAAATGTGATAATAGACAGGATGCTCGAAGCCAGAATCATAGAACTAGTCAGAGAGTCAGAATGGATAAGCCCGATGGTAGTGCAGGACAAAAAACAAGGAGGGATAAGGATATGCGTCAACTTGAGGAATTTGAACGATGCATGCCTACATGACCCATTCCCTACACATTTTACGGATGAAGTGTTAGAGAACATATGAGGACATGAAGCTTACTCATTCACTGATGGATTCTCAAGCTACCACCAGATCAATATAGCATAGGAAGGAAGATACAAGACCACATTCACTATAGAATGGGGATCCTACTAGTACACAGTCATGCCATTTGGACTGAAGAATGCACCAACAATATTTTCCAGAGTAGTCATCACCACATTTAAGGAATTCATCCACCAATTTCTTGAGGTATACCTGGACTATTGGATAGTCTATAGTTTGTTGAAAGAACATGTAGAATTCTTATGGCTCATGTTAGAAAGATGCAGGCAGTGCCAGATATAATTGAACATAAAGAAATGCATATTCGGAACACAGTTTGGGATACTATTGGGCCACATAGTATGAAAACAAGGTTTACTAGTAGATCTTGCAAATATCGTAGCAATTGTTAACTTAGCACCACCAAAAACAGTCTATCAACTAAGAGCGACATTGGGACACATAGGATACTACAAGAAATTTATCAAAGGGTACGTGCAAATTACTTAACCAATGGAAAAGTTGTTAAGGAAGGATACAAAGTTTCAGTGGAACGACGTGTGTCAACATGGTTAGGATACCCTTAAGGAAAATATGGTCATTGTGCCAACATTAGTATTTCCAGACTGGGAGAAGACATTCCCTGTGCATGTGGATGAATCAGCCATAACACTTGGAGCTATCTTGGCACAAACAGGAGTGGGAGACTTGGATTACCCGATAGCATTTGAGAGCAAAAAACTATCAGAATCAGAACATAACTATAACACTATGGAAAGGGGAGGCCTAGCTATGGTCTATGCACTACAAAAGTTCAGAAATTACTTATTGGGGAAACGCTTTAATATGTTCACAGATCACTCAACCCTTAAATACCTAGTCAGCAAGTTAGTGTTGTGGGGGAGAATCTGTTGTTTGTTACAACTATTTCAAGAATTTGACTATGAAGTAATAGTTAAGCCAGAAAAATTGAATGCAGGAGTTGACCGCCTATCAAGGGTCACAAATGGAGAAGAAACTACGAACTTAGAGGACAACTTTCCATACACACAATTATTCTCATTCCATATTGTTGATGAATACTTTGTAGATATCATTCAATACTTGAGCACATGTACTGTGCCACAAGAATATAACACCGCACAGAAGAAAAATCTAGTAGTCCAGGCTACAGACTATCAACTGATTGCAGGACACTTATACAAAATGGGTGCAGATAACATGTTGCAAATATATGCATTAGAACACGAAAGACCAAGAGTTTTATTAGAATCCCATGTGGGAATAGTAGGAGGACATTACACAGGAAAATCTACCGCGCAAAAGGTATTGTGGGTAGGACTATGGTGGCCAACCATTCACCAAGACTCGAAGGAGTATTTCCAGAGATGTGACGTCTGTCAAAGGGTAGGTAATCCCAGTAGAAGGGACAAGATGCTATTACGACCACAAGTAACATTGTAGGCATTCAAAAAATGGGAAATAGACTTTGTGGGACCAATCAACCCACCAACAAAAATAACAGAATCTAGGTACATTATCACCACGACGGAGTACCTAACAAGATGGGCGGAAGCCGCACTAGTGAAGGATTGTAGCGCATAAACAACAATACACTTCCTATTTGAACATGTAATTACTCGATTTGGGTGCCCACAAGTTTTGATGAGAGATCAAGACACACACTTCATAAACAAGACCATCAACACTATGAGTGAAGAGTTTGAAGTCCATCATCAGAAGAGCACACGATATCACCCATAGGAAAATGGCATAGTGGAAGCATTTAACAAAATCTTTGAGAATGTGCTAATAAAGATCTGTAATGTCAACAAGGATGACTGGAACCTCAAAGTACCAATAGTATTATGGGCCTACATGACTATGTGCAAAACATTGACATGGAATACACCATTTAAACTGGTCTATGGCCAAGAAGCAGTGGTGCCATTAGAATTCTTAGTACCAAGCTTGCACGTAGCAACAATCACACATATGACAGCAAGAGGTGCAGTACATGAGCGACTAAATCAGTTAATGACCATGGAGGAAGATCGGATCTTAGCAGGGTTCCACCAACAAGTTCAGAAAAAAAGGGAAAAATCTTGGCATGACAAACACATCAAGAAGAAAACCTTCAAGGAAGGATATCTAGTATTGATGTATGACAACAAATCGTTTCAGCACCCAGGAAAGCTAAGAATGCACTAGCTAGGACCATATGAAGTAAAATCTATCATAGATGGAGGAGATGTATAGTTGAGAGACTTATCAGGTGTAGAACTCAGAGGGATGATCAATGGGAGTCAACTTAAGCTGTATAAGGATAGTCGACCACCCACCGCATAGTAAAAAAAAAAAGAAAAAAGAAAGGAACCAACAAAGGCACAGTGCACCGGAGGCAGAACGGGCATGCATACTTAGGAACACAAACTCGACGAGGAGAAGGAAAATGACAATGTAAAATGGGAAACAAGAGGGAAACAAAAATATGGAAAAAGCAATATGAAATGACGGAGTTATGCAGAATTGAAGGCCAGAAAGGACTGATGGGACGCCGCATTAATCATGCCAACTGGAGATAGCAACGAAGATTAATGGAAAGTATGAAAGAAACAGAGGTGCATTGAACCTGTAATTAAGGTAGTGTCCTTGACAAGATTCATGTAATGCCCATACAACACACAGACCCAGGTGCAAAGAGTCTATTTGTGAAAAGAGAACATACAGAGAGCGATAGAGGCTAAGGAGCATAGAGTGGAATTCACAGAGGTCAAAGATACCATTCTAAATAAGAAAACCTTTGACATTCACCTCCATGGCACGCCCAAAGCAAGAAGAAGAAAGACAGAGTACCAGACAACCCAGAGTTAGAACTAGATCATGAGTACAATTGGAAGAAGGTGAACAACAATCATCGGAGATCATCAATATGAATGAAGTCCCATCTCCAGACACAACACCGGTGAACCCTACACTGGTAGTGGAAGAAACCCAACAACTAGCATCAGAGGGAATTAATGTAGAGATTCTAGTAGAGGCACATGCACAACAGAACCAAGACACAAAAACCCTGAAGGAGGCATAACCAGAGAACATTGAAGCAGCTCCGAGAGTCAATGGAACAATGATGAATCTGGAAGCAACATTTAAACCAGGTGAGTCTCAAACAATTGTCTCAGACCACCCATCGGAAGGAACAATAGAAGATGTCATGGGTTGGCCAGAATGGTATTCTGAAGTATAATCGACAACCACTCAAACCTCAAGCCAACCACCACCGAAGAAAGACAAGAAACAGGTACCTAGGTCACGTCGAAAGAAACTTGTCGCATCCCTCATTCTACAATGTATACCATATGGGGTATGGGTGGAATCAGGCTTGCTAGGGTAGATTGACAAGCTAAAATACTCAGACCATGATGTAGCAGACATAGACAAGTTTTCATAATTTTCAAAGAGATTATACTTAGAGACCGTGGGCATAAATATGGTTGGGGAACCAATTGATCAACCACTCCGATGGGCAACAGGATTGGAGAAAACAAGAATTTTAAGTCTGCTAGACCTACCACACTTTGGTAAAGGATAGTACGCAAGCGGGTGGATAAAAAAATTGTTGGCAGTCACACATGGCGGGGACATATGGTTGGACAACCTCGTCTCGATAGATGTAGAGCTTATTATGAGCATAACAGGGTTTCCATCCCAGGGTATGGATCCGGCATAGTTTCTTGACGACAAAACCAAGGAGAAAGAACTAGCGCAAGAGATGAAGAATAAGTATGGTACTGACAGGGGGACATGAGGAATCATTATCAAGAGGATCAATGATGTCACAACACAAATGGGCGCAAAAATATTAGCCTATAAGATGCTAAGGAAATGCTGCAGGGAGGAATTTCCGACTGGGGTTTTTGCAGTTGCAGCTTAGTGTGCCGAGGGAACCACAGTGAGTTGGGAACCCTATCTCTTGAACTTGTTCCTGGATGACTGTAAGGATGCACAGGATCTAGGAACAAATTTTCACTATTCATGGCTAATCAGGTTAATAGCCTTTATGGGATGGAGGGAACCGGGATATGTGAATTTCGTTACAAGACCCAAACCTAATCAGGGAGCGATATATTTATTGCTGAAAGCCATGATGGATGCTAGGCACAAAAGGATGAGGGGGTCCATATTTGAAGGATACCTACATGATTTGCAGGAGGCCATAAAAAACATGTGGAGGATCACACCAGAGGCTATTGCACGGTATTGGGACATCGCCAACTTCAAGGCCACACGAAACACGATGTGGATACAGGCGCGAAAGGGCCCTGATAAGGAGTGGCTAGAAATGCGTTATTTTATCACATAGGGAGACATCGACATGGTGATCAAATAATGGGAAGATGAATGGAATATTCCAGTCCTTACCCAAGAATTTCCAGAAAGGACAATAGAAGAGGAGGCAGGGCAGGGAGAAACACAGCCTCAGGAAGTCCAAGTGCCCAAGAAACAGAGGATGGGCCAGCCAAAGACAAAGAAAACAAATGAAGGCATAGTGAATACGGGGACCCAAAAGGGGAAGAAGGAGAATACGTAGCCAGCCAAAGAGAAATAGAAATAGGATGAGGCCGCACAAGGGATCATAACAAGTCCCAATCCCCAGGAACCAGGCCTTAATAAGAGACCAACTACTTAGACCACGAGCGCACACAAGAAAATGAAGGTGCAAAGAACTCCTCTAGAATATACGATCACAGAGGATGATGGAGAGATGATAGACCAAATGGTTTAGGATTTTATATCTAAGTATTTTGACAATGTTGCACACCATAGGGACAGAATCCAAGAGGAGCTGGAAGAAATGCGATAGTTCCCCAAGCAGCTCAAGGAAGCACCGACAACAGGAAACAACATGGGAAGAAGGCCATTAGCATCACAAATAGAAGAAAGACTAGAAGAAGGAGAGAGATATACAGTCCATACAATACTGTTGCTGAACACAACATTCCACATTACACCCAGTATGTTGTGCATGGACGATATTTTGGGGTAGACACCCCTAAAATACTTAGCTCAAATCCAACTGGTATTGTCGTAGATACAATATAGGGCTCTACACAAGTTGCAGGTTAGCGTAAACTACGAGGTATAGTATTGTGCACACACAGACTTAGATGAATTACAACAAGAAATGGAGAAGCGGGACGCACTAGAAATAATATGCAAGAAGGAAAAGATCGAGACCCAAGAGAAAAGGGAGTGCAGGAACGAATTTGAATGAAAAGTGGTAGGAAATTATGATAAGATTCCACAGACCGCATAGAGGAATGAAATCACAGCAACAAAAAAGATTGATCAGATTTCCCAGGAAATCGATCAATATCAGAAGAAGATTGAGAATCCATGGGAGCATCTCACACCAACCACTTCACCAGAAGTAAAGGAGCAAAGTAAGTAGGAGGCAACGATGCAGCTATAGAAGATAGAGAAATAGGTCATCACAGTAGCCGACTTGTTTGATGAAGCAACACAACTTTGGACAAAGTTAGAAGAAGATAAGAAAGTCTAGAAGTGGGACAAGGAAGAAGAAAGGATAAGTGTAGCTATCCAGGACCTCGAGCGGAGGCAGAAGACAATGTCCATCACAAAGTGCATCAAAGGGGCACATGACATGAAGAAACTGAAGGCAAAACTCACCATTGTGCAAACACAGAAGAAGGAGCATCAGGATCAAATGGACCAATTGCAAGAGTGGGTAGTAGAAGTCCTGGCATAGGCAGAAGAAGACAAGAAACATATAGCACAGACCCAGGAAGAGTGTGCAGAACTAATCAATGATGAAATTGCAGTCCAGATAGTGGACACACTCAAGGAGAAGACCGTGCAAGTGCAACCATAGGCATCAGATCTCAAGGAAAAGTTCCAGATGATCACCAGGGAGATTGAATATTTTTTTTAGGTGGCTTGGGACGAGCCACATGTCAGTGTTGGGGGATTGTTTGAAGCAAGCCAAAGTGAAAATAAAGACGATTTTGGGAAATAAATCATGCACAAGGAAAGCGACAGCTGGAAGGAAGAGCAGCACGTGCACATGCAGGGAAGACCTAATGGCAGTAGGGTTAAGATTTTGGTAATGTATTATAATGGTTGAAGAGACATAAACATATAAATATAGATACTTAGGTATCATAAGGGTTTATATTTTCTAAGAGATGAGTTGTTATTATAGAGAGAGATGTTGTAGCGAACTGATATGTAATATTTTGCTGTATGATCTATTTTTGTAAGCTATTGAGCTAGATAGGACGGAGGAGGGTAGATATTGAAGGTTAGGTTACAGGCAGAGGAGCCTAGTGCGATTTATTCTACCTCATATAGATATTACCCAACTAGGAAGAGTTGTAAGCACGCGACAATGTAGTGACAGGATGACTATAATAAAAGAGCTAAGGCCCAAATCTTTGTGGACGTAGCCCAGGAAGGGGTGAACCACCTGCTTATTCGAAAATGAAAATATATTGGGTTTACAATTTATAATAGTGGTTCAATATATAGTTCTTATATCTCACACTCAATCCTATGCTGTGAACACATGAGTATTACAACCACCCATTAAAGCTATCTCGGGTGAGACTGCACAGTGCACTCTATGCACTATGTTGCCTTTTGGTTTACCATGAGGCCCGATAGTTTTAAAGGCTTTGTTGGAAACCTGAATAGAGATGAACCTCGGGTCAATAAAATCAGACATAATAGAAGAAGAAAACCAACAAGTACCCTGCTCAAATTATTTTTTGGGCGATGTACATACCCGAGAGGTGACCACCACAAGCGTCACTATGGAAATCATTCAAGACTATGTTAGCTTTGTTGATGGTTAGACATCGACGAATAATGGTGTCAACCCCATGTCGATAGAGGATGTCTCTGATGAGGAGGCATCAAGGGGATTGATGGTGAATGTGTCGACGATCGTCTCAAGAGAGATGAGACCCAAAATTTTATGTCCGTAGGTAGACGAAGAGGTAGTCATACCAGGGGTCATCGGAGGGGATGAAGAAGAGGTTTTCATCAGGAAAATCCATATTGACAGGGGAAGCTGTAGCGTTCGAGGGAAAATCCGTAATGAGTTTGGTGAGGAAAAAAGCTTTCTTGCTTTTGGGATTTGATAACTCTAGGTCGTATTCCTGGAGGTTAACGATCCATTAGGAAAATTTGCCATTAATTTTTCGTTGACTAAGAAAGTACTGCATGGGGTTTGAATCTGCTATGACCTTGGTAGTTTAAAGCAGGATATAATGCTGCAAATTTTGGAATGTGAGGACAACTGCTAGGGGGAGTTTCTCATCATGATTATATTTCAAGGATAGCACTGAAATATTTTTACTAATGTAGTAAATGACATGTTCATGCCCATCATTCCCTTATTGGACGAGGACTCCTACTACTGAGACAACTAAAGCTGAAAAGTAGAGGATGTAATCATGATCATAGTTTGGGGACTAATCAAAGGGGCATTAGATAAGGCAGATTTTAAATCATCAAAACTTGTTTGACCATGTTCGTCCCATTGAAATGGGATATCATGGCATAGTAAGCAAAGAAAACCATATGCACGAGTGGTGTAATCTGGGACAAATCAACATAAAACGTTGTCTTTTCCTTGCAATCTTTGCAGTTGGCGTAAATTCCTAGGTAGTGGAATTTTTGTGATAGTGTGGACCTTGAGGGGGTCCACCGTGATTCCGTGTTGGGAAACAATGAACTCTAGGAGGCATCTAGTAGTGACACAAAATACACACTTGAGGGAGTTCAAGAGGATATTATATTGGCTATATCATTGAAAAATGATGCGTAGGTTATTTGTTGGCCCTTGACCAAGTTTTGAGAAAAATTTGGTCGGATTTGGCCCACTTTTGGACATCGACACGTTAGTCGAAGAAGGAGCGCCCAAGCTTAGCTGAGATCGCAGATATCACCCATTTTTGAGGGTTATGTGGACCCAGTAAAGGGTACTCTAGGGTTTTTTAATGGGTTTATGGGATGTCATCCCATGGGGTTTTCCCATGTTTAGGCCTTATTGTAAGGGTTTGTAAAAGTATAAATAAAGAGGAATGTATTGTAAAAGGATGGTAGTTTTGTGTGAACATAAGTGATTTTGTGCAAAGAGGTGTATGTGGTCGAGGCTTTGTGTTCGACTGTGATTTTGTAGAAGGTGCTAAGTGTTTTGGGAAGATATTTTGGATCTGTGCAATTGACCTAGTTTTAGAAGGAGGATCTAGTGCTTAGTGCACATATCTCCTATCGGGTGAGGAGTTCGACTCTATGGATTAGTGAAAATGAGTGAATAAATGTAAGATCTTGGTGGATAATAAAGAGGTGAATAGGTTTGTGGACGTAGCCCTACCCTGGGGTGAACCACGTATATATGGTGTCTTATGGTTTGCTTTGTGCAGTTTTATCTCTGTTGTTTTTTTGCTTAGTTCTTAGATTATGATGTGTAATGAATATATATTTTGTTGCTTAAGATACTTTTGTTATGTTAAAGTGTAAATGAATGCTAGATTTAACTTATAATGCTAAGTGCTAAGTGCTTAGGGTATATATAATCATTTGTGTTTACTGCGTCGATCTATCTATGATTATGCTCTGCGATGTTAATAGGGTCAATAAACCCATGCATGTTACATCCTAAGCGTTAATAGACTATTTTGAGAAGTCCTCTTATCACAGATATGTGTCCCATATTGGTTACAGACACCTGTGTCCTGTAACCCCCCTGCTTCTACCTTGGGTGAGACTTTTCCTGCTTCGCAGGTGTTGCCTAAAGGGCTGGTAGTCGAGGTTTTGTTGGTGCGATGTTAAGCATTGAACCCTGGGTCTTCCACTATGCCAACAAATTGTTCCATTACTGGGACATGAAACTAGGATTGCTGGGAATTGAAATAAAGAAAAATATAAGCTCTATGCATAGATCTACTGCTGAAGTGCGTAGTACTCTATTTGACTTGGGAAGATTTGTGCCAAGGACGTAAGTTGTTCTGAAGAAAAGAGGTAAGATCCTAAAAGAAGAAAGCTTTGTGCTTTGGTAAGAGAAAGATAAGTGAAAATTTTTGTTTTGAAAGAATGAATTTAAGTATGTTTAATAGATTCTGTCCTAGTCTAATGGCTAGGGCGCAGTTGAAAGAAAGAGTTGATTTGATTAAATTTAATGAAAATGAAGAAATATATGTTATTCCTATGCATAGAAAGAGTTTTTGAACTCATAAGTGGATGCAGGAACCTAAAATATTTTTTTACAGATTGTAGGTCCATCACTATGATCCTAGGAGAAGTGCACAATACAGAAAAGGTTGGGGAACATTTAAGAGAAAAACAAGATTGAATTTGTGTTATAAATTCAGAAGGCTAGGCCATCTGGCTAAGGAATGTCCTGGGGTAGGCCCTATTTGTCTTTACTGTAAGGTTGTTGATCATGAGGTTGAGGATTGTCCAAGGATTATTGCTAAAGTTGAAAGAATGGGCATAATACAAGAAAACTATGAAAAAAGTCAAGAGACTAAGGGCATGTTAGAAAGTCATAAAGAGAAAGGGTCAAAGGAAGTTCAGACTACGTTATTATAGTTGAAAGAAATGATGGATGTTCATAAATATGTTAGTTTACTAGAAAGCCTGAAAGAAAAACATCGCATAAGTGTAAGAATAAAAGACTTCCACATAGACCGTATAGTCTTGGATGAAGAAACAAAAGTGAATATTATGAAAGAAGAAACTTGGGAAATTTTGGAAAATCCTACTGTGGTACCTTCTCTAGGAAGGATAGGCTTGTTTAAGGGAAAATGATAAATTTATGTGGAAGAGTAACTATTGTACCTATTATTGTTGATGGAACATCAAATGAAGAAGAATTTGAAGTCATTAGATTTGTTGGGGACAATGCCCCTTTCTCGCTTTTGTTAGGTAAGACCTGGATTGAGAAGGATCAGATCAGAAGGAAAGCAGAGGAAGAAGCTACAGAAAATAAAAAGAAAGAATTAAGGGATTTCATAGCTAGGAAAATAGACCGACTAATAGAAGAATGAGAGGATAAGTCGAAGCAACAGAGCAAAGTAACAACACGAGGGACAAAAAGCAAGAGAATTAGCTATCAAGGTTGAAAGGATGCAAGAAGGCTTGAAGAAACTACCTATCCAAGAAAGAAGTATTTCCACTCAAGAAATGTTAAGAAAAGGAATATTAACTTTAGAACCTTTGAGGGTACCTCAACAGTGCGAATCCACTATGATAGGGGAAGATAATAATAAAAATGGAAAGAGGATTCCATAAAAAGTTACAGAGAATTAGATCACAGGAAAGAAGGAAAGGAAGCTCAATAAAAGGAAGGCTAAGTTGGAAAAGCTACAAGAAGTTATAGAAACTAGATGGAAGACTTTACGGGAGGCAGGTTCGTAGGATTTGAACCTCGCTGGAACAACATGTTTGAACAGATTTGGACTTCGCCTTAGTGAAGTTATATGAGCGTTGGAGTTGCCCCGACCATTAGAATGACACTCCAGAATGGTTAAAAAACACATTTATGGGCTTATGGACTACTTTTGGGCGTTGAGACCACGCCATAATGGATAGATTTACATTTATGAAAGAATTTTCTTGTCCATTGGACGATCCGTCATGACCACCCCACTTAGTTAACTCGTCGACCATTGTGCTAGGACCATTTTTTTCTACTCGTGACTAACTGAGCTAAACATAGAATTTTCCAAGTGTCAAATTGAGATTTCTATCGTAATCGAAAGTATACCCCGCTTGTCTGTTTGTCTACCCGCGGTTTGTTAAAAGTTAGAATGTCGGGCAAACCCAACAAGTTGGAGAAGTATGTCGAGGAAGTTCTGAAGAATCTTGTGGCTAACATAACCATATATGAAGGTATTCAGGCATCATCGACTAGGGGACTGCAAGCTTCCCCTTCGACCGAATGTCATTCCACTCGCACTAACCCCGTAATTGAACAATGAAGAAAGAACCATGATGATCTAGCTAATGTGAAGAAAATCCCATTGATGCTAATTGATTATATTCCACCTCTAGCCAGTGATGTTAAACACGAAAGTATCCCTTAGGATTTTGAGTACTCCGTCTTCATTGCATACATTCCGAAAGGAATTTGTATAGTCGGAAGAAATTTAGGACATATCCCACTATTGAATCACATCGACTTCAACTTAAGAGACTTGAAGAACTATGACATGTTGGATCCTCACCGCTATTTAACAAAGACAACTGGAAAGAAACCTCACCTCGTCTCACAACCATGGATTAAGGGGTTGGTGCAATTAACCATGTTGAACGTGATGAATATACCACATTTTAGCCACCACCAGGAGGTTAATGCTTGCGTTAAACTCTTTCTGTCATGCTATCATGGAGGATATCTATGGCTAGACAGAAGGATTACTGTGGATTCGACATTGATCCACCGGATCACAGGTTTAAGTGTGAAGGGTCCTGACCCACAACAATTTTATCCAAGGAAGGCCTCAGACTGTTCGTTAGCACAACACATCAAATAAGCCTATGGAGAGGTAGAAAAAGGAAAGAGAGGTTACAAGGTAGCCTCTATACAGGATGGCGTAGTGCACCTCAATTTCCAACTCTTAGCTGGTAAGATAGTGAGGAAGAAACACCCCACACAGGTCACCGGGTTCGTGGTGGAGCTCATAGGAAAGTGTGTGGAGGGCATGCATATGAACTAGGAGAACTACCTCGTCAACAAATTGGAAAAGGATTGTCGCAAAGCCAAAGACTTGGGATATGAATTTCATTACAGTTGGTTGATCATTTTGATTTCATTTGTTGCTTGGAAAATGCCTGAAGGAGCCACTTTACCAGAGATCAAACCTTCGGAGCCATTGGCTGCTCAATTTTCCACCTTGTCGTATACCAAAGACATGATGAAGCAGTGGAAGTCTAATGCCATGTTTCATGGATATTACCAACAGTTGAAGGTCTCCATTGAATCATTCCCGCATATGACACCATTTACTTTGCACCAATATTGACCCATATAAAAGTTTCACGTTGATCCCAACTTCATTTAAATCATCGTGAAAAGAGATGAGAACTAGAAATAATTGTAGTCATGCTACAAGCTGACAGATGAAGATATGGAGCAGATTACAAAGGAATGGCCAGAGGAATTTCTTGTACCTGTTGTCGATGCAGAGTTATCCGACACTAACAGCATAGAAAGCCCCATAGTTACATGAGTTGAACATGTTGGAAAATCCAGTGGGATGAAGAAGCAAAAAATGTAGGATGAAGTCCAAGACATAGAGAGTCACAAAGAGGACAAAAATTCTAAAAATAACCGATGTGGATCACCCCGAGGAGGAGGAGAAGAAAAAGTAGAAGGATAGGAAGGATGAGATGAAGGAGAAGAAGAGGAAGGAGGAGGCGAATCTACACCACCTAAAGATCCTCCTATTGGGACAATGACACCACAAAAGAGGAAAGTTTCTCTGAAGAAACCTTCAACAAGGAAGAAATGCATTCCAATAAGCCACAGTTGGAAGCCACCCTCACTGATGATGATATTAGTATGGTTTGCAGAGCTATGGAGGATGCCTCTGAAGACATGTTGCAGAGATGCACAGAGAAACATGAGGATTTGTATGGAAGGATTGAGAGAGAATTGAAGGAAGTGCAACAGGTTGTTTGTTTGGTCTATGCAGTACCTACGGTGCCTTCCTCATCATAGACTGTAGAATTGGGGAATGAACTAGCCCAGTTAAGAAGGCTTGCAGATGCAACAGAAGATCGGGTCCAAAGAGGTCAAGAAGAGAAGGAGAAGGCTACATAAGCCTTGCAAAAGGATAAATATGAAGTCCTAGTAAAATAACAAGCAACGTAGGATAGTTTAGTTTCCCATGAAAGCGACAAAGCAAAGCTTCAGGTGAAGTTTCAGGCAAAGTTTCAGGAGGAAAAATCCCAGCTGCAGAGGGAAAAAGAGCAGTTGATCACAGAGCAAGCTGTGGTCAAATATATGGTAAGTAAATCATATCGCTCTGTGCTAGACTTGGCACATGAAGAGAAAGATCTAGTCGAAGCTCAAGTAGTGAAGCTCACAGATACCCTCCAACAACGTCAGGCTAGGATAAATGAACTAGAGGCCTGAAAAATGTCGAGCACCCTGCAGGAGGTGTGTGACAAGAGGGAGGAGTTCGCTAAGAAAACAATAGCAAGTATAAGAGCCCTCATCTTGGTATTTAAACAACTAAGTGACAGGAGTTCCCATACATATGAACGCCTCGCCAAGGATCCAGAGCTAAAGAATCTAGAAGCACAATTACAGGAGGCGTAACATAAAGCATTTTTGTTACAGTGGCAGATGAAGTTGCTCACAACAGTGGAAAGGATCAAGATATCCCAGAAGCAGTGCATAGTACAACAACAGATCATTTCCCTCTAGGGTAAGGTAATGGAAGTAACACAGAAGTTACAACCTGTGTAGGATGAAGCTTGGAAGGTGTTTGAATATGTTGATGGACATGGCTCACAACTATATCAAGTAGTTGCAGTAGTAGAACAATGCTTGGAAGGGCCTGTTATAGAGAAGATAGTCCAAGAAATCACTGACCAGGAGGCGCAGTCGAGGCAGCAAGTCGAGGCAGATTCAATTAAGCTCGAGGATTTATAAGAAGCATTTTCTGGACCTGAGTGACTCGGGACGAGTTACAGGTGAGTGTTGGGGGCTTCTTGGCTCTCAAACAAGGTTTGAGGAAACTTTGGTCAGATTTGGCCCACTTTTGGACTTCGAAACGTTAGTTGAAGAAGGAATTTCCCAGACGGAGATGAGAGCATGGATCTCACCCATTTTTTAAGGTTATGTGGACCCAGTAAAGGGTTCTCTAGGGTTTTGTTGATGGGCATAATTGAGACACCATAAACTAGAAGGATAGATCCAGTCCGGGATTGTCTAATTAACCCAAGCCATTTGGTGTGATCTATCCTGACGGGTTTAATGGTGCCGTTAGCCAACTAAGTTACTAACATAATGAAAGAAAATAAACTACCCTAAATCTATAACTACGATACTATGTACATGACTGTAATTATTTACGAATGCTGAACATAAACATAAATATGAACATGTGATTATGAACAAGATATTTACAATTTGCAAGTTTTGGTGGATGTCTTGCGAAATCAATGTTTTTGTAATTGTTTACGAAGCAGATAAAGACAACACATATTTTTTATATTTTCTATTTAATAATTTAAAATCTAAAAACTCAAAAGATACTAATAAAATATAATCTGAAACAAGAACAGAATAATAGTCACATCCAATTTAAATTGTCTTATTTCACTAATAAACTAATAACGGAAATTGAATGTGAATAACACAAACCTGAGATTAATCTCATACTGTGTCTATATCCTTGTGCAATCCAAACTTCTGGCTATCTTTCCTATGAGAGAAATCTGTAACAGGCTTGTGCTAACATCTCCATAATAAACTCAAGGTATTTTTTGGGAGAAAGGACATAAAAACAGGGTGATAAACTTATAAATTTAGTGATCTTGTAATGATAAATGTCTACAGTAACAGAAATTTTAATGTGAAACATTCATATGATATGTCAACTTAACATCAAGAATAAATCGATGATATTCAAGTGAAATAATGGCCACAAATATAATATATGAAACAACAAGTTATAGCGCTGAATAAAATGAAACATTACATGCTAATGAGGCTAAAGCTGCGTAACATGTATATATTCCATAATATAAGATACAAAAAATAAATGGAACAATGTCATGCTGGTCTAAAGCTGAAATGTGAACAACGTGTCCATTGAGTTATGAGAATTACATGTCCATAATATGTTCGAAAAAAGATCATGTTTCACTAACAAAGTGAACAGTATTTAAAGTAACCTGGGATCCACATACTCATATCTCACAGGAGAGAGTTGAATCTCCCAAAATCAAGTATTATTACAAAAATAGTGGATTGGAAACCACTCATACCAGAGTTGTTTTATTCAAAAATTAAATCAAAGTTTTTATAAAACATAAAGAAGGAGAAACTAGTAATCATTTAGGCGTATAATTGAAAATATTTCCTCCAAATAATCAGCAGTAAAATCTCCCATTTCCTGAGAAAAGCAAAACCAATTTGATAAATCAGAAAAACAATTACTAATAACTAATTTTTATTAAAAGAGACTTGGCTACAGAATTGAAGATTCTGTAGCCAGTCTTAATTTTAGTAAATGAAATCAAAATTCAAATATACTTATTTCGAATTAGATAACAGAAATTAAATGAAAGGAAAATTAAATTGTTTAACCATTAAAAGTTAAGTAAAGAGGGGTCGAACAGTTCAGAGTTTATTATTGCCTTGACACTGGTTGAATTCTTAATGACTATGTTTCCAGATTTCTTTACACGTTTAGTCTCCCTCTCTGCATGCACCTTGAGATCAAGGCTTTCTTGCTTCAACAAATCATTCTGAGCAGTCAAAGTTTTAATTTGGGCTTGTAAGAGAGGAATGTCGGTATAGTAACGATCAACCCAATCGAAACAACCATCATAGTGTATAGGGGAGATGGCAGGTCAATGAAGGAAACAATCAACCAAGGGTGCTTCAGTCTTACCTATTGTTTGCTTTAGATCTTGCCTAATACCCGAGAATTTTTCTTTACCCTTAAGGCATGGTGGTAGATTTGTTACGACATCATGTGGTTCAGTATGAATGATAACCTCCCTCATGGAACCCTGGATTTATGGATCTTCCTGAACTAGAAAATTCTTTATCTCAGGATCCAAACCCTCATCGATCTTGATCATATTGATTGATCTTAGATGAGTATCATTTAGGTTCCTGAGTTTTCTAGAGATTAGGTGACCCGCTTTCTTGTTCTTGAAACCCAAATCTGTGCATTGTTGTTTTGTTCCTTTACAAAGTTTCTTGGCATCCAACTTAACATTAACGTTAAAGATAGCATCATTCACAGGAACAAGAGGATCATTTCCCTTCAATTCATTAGTCTCTTTCTTTGGAAATATTGTAGGTGAAAAGTTACACATTGATCCTTTGTCTAGAGGGGTTTTATCAGTAAACTCTAGTCCATTAATTGAATTACCGAACTAGTCTTCAACCACTATCTTGTCTAAGTTAGGGTTTGTTGTTAAAATAGGTTTTGTTGTAGGATCAGCCAAGGTGAAGGCATTCCTCATCAACAATATCTCCTAACTGTCACCTATGGTCCACAAATGATACATCAACAAGATTTTAACCAATCCATGGTGGAACAGGCTTGAATTGACACCCTGTCACTTGTAATGCTTGGACATATTATAGAGACTTATCAATAAGTAAAATGACATATCTAAATTTAAACCTATGAAATTCATGAGCAAATGGATATGGTATAGAAAGACCAGTCCGTATTGACCTTCGCAAGTAACAGATTGTTTCAAAATTAACAGTAAACAATGCCATCTAGGTTTTAGCAGGGCAATATGAATACCTTTTACACAACAATTGGTTTTTTGAGAGGTCATAAACAAATTCCACAGGACTTATTTTATCCTGGTGTTTTTAAACCATCTCTCACCCTTTGATGCGAGCCCTGTTGCTTTGCTAACTAAATCTTCTGTCAATTCTAATTCTATGTCTCCTATCTTAGCTCTAAACCCGTCAAAAGTTCGTGCGAAGGCTTTAGCTACCTAAAGATTATAAATCTCAAATTTATTAAGGAATATACCCCATCCATGATTCTTTAGGTCCTCAATCACATCATCATGGGAAAGTAAGGCCTATCATTGATTCGGCTCTATGAGAACGACGGGCGCCATGACCAGTGTAACCAGAATGCAATAGAGATTACTTGGAATAGTTTAGGTTCCAATCGTGCGAGCAACAGAAACAAGTCCGAATGGAGAGCGGAGACATGAAAATAATAGAGCTTGTGGGTTATCATAACTTGGATAGTGGGAACGAAAACCAGAGGGTTCATTATATTCCTTACCATCTCTTGTGATGAGTGCCAAAACTACAGAGTACCAAACTCTATGTAGATAATGAATAGCTTCATTAATGCTTTGAGCTAGCTAGGTAAGGCAAAAATGCAAGTACAATAGGTCTGTACTCATTGGTATGAATGCTGATACGACCATTGAAAAAAAAAGACATCAAATAATTAACCAAAGTTTTTCATGTATCAAAGCAATTCGATAATGAAAGATCTAATCATTGAATCCATAAGGACCATATTAAAAATAAAATAAAATCGATAATGGATTAATCAACCAATTCATAGGATTTGAATTTCAAATACACATGGATGGATTTTTAAAAGATATTTCTAAGGCACAAAATTATTAAGCCAAGACAAGTTTTATGTTTAATTCATGCTTACAGTCATGAATTAAAAATAAAACTAACGAAAATGAAAGTGATAAAGAATTCAATAAGGTAATCTTTAATCCAAAAATCATTCCGAAACTCAAAAAAAAGTTTACAAATTTGAGGTGATGGAAGCTACAAAAAGTGTAATCTCTTTCGATCGTGTTAAATATCAAAATCATTGTGGCTGCCAATAATGGCGACGTACTAAGCGAAGCAGTTATCTCTACATGACCAGAAAATTCATGTTAGGGTGAATCAGAAAGAATGAATTTTTAAGAAACAATTGACAGCAGGTCAAGCATCCTGACCAAAACTCTGAAAATAAAGTAGTCTAGCATCAAATGTGTTTTTGTCAAAAAATAAATCTGGTATCAAATCTAGATTATGAGCGAAACAATGTTTAGACAACCGACTCTGATACTGTTGACAGAGCCACTGCTGCCAACAGACGTCCATAGCCTCGACAGGGATGTCATTTAACCCACGATAACACCTCTGTCCTATCCAAGAGTCGTCCATTCATGATAAAGAACATCTTTACTTTTGATGAATTCGAAAGGACATACCTGAAAATTTTCTTAAACCTGACATTGCTTCGCTGCGAACAGGCCTGTTCAGTACCCCGACGAAGTTGCCTTGGCATCATGCATGCATTTACCCACTGCCAACAGACCTATTCAATGTCTCAGCAAGTTTACAGACACTTCCCACACCTTGCAGGGCTTTGAACTCTCTAGAATTTGTTTACAAATTTACAGAAACTTTATGATATTCAAGAGAGCAAGGTGATGCTAAAAATCTCATATTTTGAAAACAAAACTTGATCTTTTACAACTTTGTTTTTGTTTGTTTGACGACCTTCATCATGATCTGAACACTTATATTTCTATTAAGAAACCATATCGAGGACAGGAAGGTATAATCGAGTTGTTTTCCTTAAAACAGGGACAACATTAAGAGTTTTATTAATGATAATCGTGTCTTCTCGTAATTTTAGAGAGAAACCAAGAACATTGTTTTGAACAAAAATTTACTTCTGCTGATCTGAGTTTTAGCATTCAAAACACTGGTGCTTCAAAGAGTTGTCAGCTATTGCTAATGAATGAAAATTGTGATTTCCCCTTCCACAAATGAAAAAGTGACTCAGACATCTTTATTTGAAAATAAATCCAAATCAAGCAAAATGAAAAGAACCAAAATAAAAAAACAGAAAAGAAAATTAAAAAAAAAAAATGTACAAAAGGTGGATCTCAAATCATTAGGTGAAGTACCTTTTGAGATCCTGGCCATTCACTGGGAAAGTTTTTGGTTGTCCCTCTAAATTATGCAGACGGAAAGAGCTGGGACCCAATTTTTCAGAAATTACAAATGGTCCCAACCACAGATTCTGGAACTTGGTGTGTTCCCCCTTTCCCTCGTGAGCTTTGTCCCACTTGAGAACCAAGTCTCCAACATTGAAATTCCTATCTGAAGAATAATTTGAATCAAATCAGATTTTTACAATTTGCTGATGCTGATCCAATTTCCTCTTTGCTTGTGTTCTCACTTCCTCTAGTTTCAATAAGGCATTTATTTGATTTTTTAGAGGAGGGCACTCCTCTTCTTGAACTTTCTGTGACAATTGCAGTGAGGGAAGTAAAACATGCGAAGGGAGAATTACTTCTCTTCCGTAGACGAGAAAGAAAGGGGAATTACCAATAGAGGATTTTGGGGTTACCCTATCATCCCAAAGAGCATTGTACCAATTTTTGTGATTTTCTGAAACTATCCTTTTAATAATCTTGATTAAATTTTTGTTTGTTGATTCTTCTAGGCCATTTCCTTGAGGGTAGTAGCTTGCAGAATACTTCAGTTTAATCCCTTTTTCCAAAGAAAAAATGTTCATATAAAGGGATGAAAAGTAAGAGGCGTTATCAAAGACCAGACATTTGGGAACGTAGAATTGAGCGATGATATGAGAGTTTAGGAAAGATACTACTTGATTTGTGTTCACCACTTTCAAAAGTACAACCTCGAACCATCTAGTAAAATAATCCATTTTTGTAGGGATATACTTGTGTTGCTTTTGCGAAGAAGGATTGATTGGTCCTATTATGTCAAGGCCCCATTGCTGAAAATGAGAATCTACAGTAACATGCTACAAAGGGAATGTTGCCTTTTTCACCTGTCCTGCAGCCTTTTGACAGATTATGCATTTACGACACAACACATGGGAGTATTTAAACAAAGTGGGCCAATAGTACCCAAATCTTAGCATTTTTTGAGCAATGGTATCTCCACCAAAGTGACCACCAATTTCAACTGCATGGAGTTCAGATAGCACTCTCTCTGACTCTTCCTTTTCCAAACAATGCATAAGAACACTGTTAGCACCAATTCTTGCAAGGGGGGTGTTTCTCTCCAATTTCAGGACCTTGGTGTAAAAATAAATGAAATGGGGATTAAGACCCATCAAACGAAGTTATCCAAGGTCGCATCCATGAGCGCCCAAGCACAACATGCATAAAGTCTCTATTTTTGGGTTAAAAATCAAGCAGGCGGAGATTTTTGCTTTTTAATGGCGAAGATCCATCGATGGAGCAGATCCATGGTCATCAGGTAAGCTGGAGCCACATAGTTGCATGAGGTTTAGCGCATGGGATCATCCCTTAGGGACAAAGTCACGAAATGATCGTGGTCGTCTGATCCAATTGGGACACATGGCGCCTGATTAAGTCTGGTCACCATTTCGGCTACCGAGACTTTGAAAGACAAGGGTCGACTCCCTTCCACCCACGATACGCGAAATGTGAAGGGGCCTTTGGGTGTGGGCCTACAGTCATAGCACATGGTCATATAGAAAGGTGGGTCCTAAAAAAGGGGGACAGGTGGCAGCTAGTTGACATTTCAGGGATTTTGGAACTCCTGGTGGAAGAATCCCCGAAAGAATCAGAACCGTTAATCTTGAAGGATATGTGGTGTGTGATTAAGTCCGGTCACCATTTCGGCGACCGGGACTTTGAAATACAAGGGTCGAGAGAAAAGGAACAAGAACTGCTGGTGGGAGAATCCCCAAAATACATTAAGGTCTATCGTGACCATCCATATTAAATCAAATTTGGCCATTGATTGTGGATTATCCATTTCATCATTTTGGCTACCGGGACTTTGAAAGACAGGGGGTGGCTCCTCCACTGCATCTGGAATCGTCGAAACGCAAAATGATTAGTCGTTTCATCATTTCGGCTACCGGGACTTTAAAAGACAGGGGGTCGCTCCTCCACTGAATTTGGAATCGCTAAAACATGAAATGTAGAAGCCCTTGGGAGTTGGGCCCATGGTCTTGGTGCCCGATCACAAAGAAAAAAGGCCTGGGGAAAGGGCGCTAGCATTTATCGTGTGGCAAGGCGGGTCCTGAAACGCTAAAATCATCTTAGCCATCCAACCAAAGGACGCGTGGTACATGATCAAGCCCAGTCACTATTTTAGTTACCGAGACTTTGAAAGATAGGGGGTTTCTCCTCCAATGCATCTGGAATCACCGAAACAAGAAATGCGAAAAGCGCCTTTGAAGATAGGCGCAGGGTCACGGCCCGTGGTCACTTGCGGTGATAGAAAGAGCTGAGAAAAGGGCCAAAGTGTCGGGTTTAGCTCTAGGAGGCGTCGCCGTGTTCTCTAGATGTGTTGTTGGGGAAAAACACCCTACGGACTAGAAAATAGAGTTCAGACTTTGCATGTAGATATGACAGAATAGAAATTACTTTCTACCTTCATC
>JASDQU010439632.1:0-14210 GCA_032191745.1 Picea mariana
GGGGGGGGGGTGTTGCAAAAGAAACCTTCATTTTTTTGGTCGATGATATGTTTTCCTATGGTGAATTTCTCCCCCCTCCCCTAGTGGTTTTTGAAACCACTAGGGGACCCCCCTGCCTCATGGTTCTGCGGGTCTGGCTCACAGTTCCACAAGGCAGGCACACTCTGCCACCGCAACTCTGCATCATCTTCCACCTCTACCACTGCCATCATGTATCTACCACCATGGAAGTACACATCACCCCTCTACCACGTCAACTAACAAGTGGCCTCTACATCATGATGATGTCATTGTACTGAAAAATAGTCAATTTTTCCAAAGTTTCCAAAATTCCATATTTTTTAAAATGCCCAAAAATTCCTAAATTCAATTTATTTCCCTCTCTCAATCCCTTGAATTTTAGCATGAGTTTCTTCCAATTTTGCAAGAGTACTTTTAACATACATGTCACAGACATCCTCTACAAATTAAATTTCTACAATTTTTTTGCTTCAACAATATATTGTCCGGCCCATGCAAGATCAATGTTGAAATGAGATCTTTGATACCACTTTGTAGCATCCCCAACCCCAAGCTAGGCAATTCCACACAAAATTTCCAACTATGATAACATTTAGTTAAATTATCATGCTCTGCATATGAACAAATATGCATTTCTAACAACAAAAATCCATAAACATAATTATAAAAAGAATTCCATAGCATAATTAAATCAATTATGCACACAGTAATTAAATAAAATACACAAAATACACTTATGTTTTGTAAAAGGTCAATAACTACTTGTAGACCTCAGACTTCCCTCCCAACCATAGGCTCTACGGCTAATAAAATCTCAGTAGTAGCTCACCCTCGAGCTAGGGATAAAACTTCACCAAGGAAAAGGAATCCTAAGCCAGGCTAAGGTCTATCAGCAACATAAATGATTAGACTAATGATCCGAAATCGGATCTAGAAGCCTGATAGGGCTTGAAAAATGCTCAAAAATGAAAGTGCTCAGAATGCGACGAAACCTGTGCCATTGCATCTGTCTCGTTTTCCTGATTCTGGTGGTATATTTACTTCGTCAAACGGAGTCTGTATGGAGAAGATATCGCGTTCTGTCTGAAAAGTCAAACAGGCAAAAAAGGGGATGACTGTACAGTCCGTACAGTCCACGTGTCATGTCCGTACAGCTGACATGGCAGGGCCATACATCTGACGTGGCAGCTTCAGAGGGTGACACATGGCAGATCCATACAGAGGACACGTGGCATCACCAGGATGCGAGACGTGTCAGGCGGATTTGGCATTTCTGGCGTACAGTT
Organism: Picea mariana; assembly: GCA_032191745.1. Classification (NCBI taxonomy): domain Eukaryota; kingdom Viridiplantae; phylum Streptophyta; class Pinopsida; order Pinales; family Pinaceae; genus Picea; species Picea mariana. The sequence continues at coordinate 1,308 of JASDQU010439632.1, forward strand.
GGACCAGTATGGAGGTGACACATGTCACCACTCACAGGGTGACACGTGGCAATATGATGTCATCGGATGACATGGCATGCTGACGCGGTAGATGACAGGGCGTACGGCAGGCTGACGTGGCAAGCACGTGGCAGCATGACAAAGTGACAGGTGTCAATACGGAAGTTGACGTGGGCCAACCACAGGTTGACGCGTGGCATGTTTAATTGGTTGGTAAGGGTGCCACGTGGCCTAGTCAAGGGCTACCACGTGGCACCCCATTATTGGTTCGTGGGTTGCAATGTAAAATTTTGTTATGGTTTCGCCGGGGTTTGAACCCGGGACCTCTGGGCGGGTAACGGACCGGTGTAGTCGGGCTAACCGAAAGTCTGTAGGGTGTTTCTTGTTTACCTTTCAGCGTGATTTGCTTTTATGTTTGGTGGATGGTTCAAACGCTGGGAAAAAGGGCCGGGGCATAGCCCCATCCCTCGACGCCAACACACGACCAACCCATATGACTGTTACCCTATTCATAAAACGAATGTGCGGGCGGTTGTAACTGCAGCCCACAGTTCGGCATCGGCGCGAATATATATAAATGTGTTACCATACGACCCGGAGCTACACCGACGAGGGCGCAGGGTTTGTTAACCGATTAGCCCCGTGGCCATATGACCTACCAATGAGCCAACGAACCAGGAGCGGAGCCAACGAAAGGGGGCCAGCGCGCGAGCGCGTGGCCACATGGGGCACCATACGACCACAAAAAAGGGCGCGCGCCCGAGATTTGGGGGCTGCGGCCCAATACTTTGCTGAAATGGGTTTTTTTTAACAAATTTGGTTTATTAATGCCTATTTTTAATTGATTTCTTCCATTTTGGGGGATATTGGGCATTTTTGGAGGCCAGATTCTTGGAGGAAGTTGGGGATGTGAAACCAACTCCAATGCTATATAAACTAGGCCTGTTTAAGGCCAAACATAGTCATTCAGAGCAGAGTTATGCTGAAGGAAAGCCAAGCCAAAGTCAGTTTGATGCAGGGAAGCCTTTGAGGTGGAGACGCTGTCGAATCGTTTCTGGGAGCTTGGAGCATTAGTTTTGCATGCTGTTTCTTTTGCAGGGTTCTTGAGATCTAGGAGAACAAGACCAGATCAGTCTTGTAACCTTTTGGCAATGCTGAGATGTAATTTTGAGCACTTGAGCAGAAATAAAGAAGCCTCCCCCACAAGGAAAAAGGCCCGGAGACGTAGGCAAAAGTTGTGCCGAACTCCGTTATCAACCTGCGTTTTTATGGTTTGCTGTCATTTATTCATTTCAGATCTGCACATGTGTATTTGACTATTATAAACCTCTTCTTTCCTAATTCTTTCATTAAATTCTCAAATGGTTAATGAATACATGCAAGTTTAAAACTCATCCATAATCATTTAAAAGATCCAACGGATCAAGTGGTATCAGAGCTAGTTGATGTTTGGATTTGAGTTGCATGATAACCAGGGAAAAGCTACAGCGTGGTGAAGGTGCACTTGTTGCAGAGAATCCATTAATTGGATTGAGAAAGAGAGCTTATTTCAAAGAGAAGATGGCATCGGACGAAGGGATTCCTCAAGAAGAGAAAGATTTCCAGAAAACATTCCATGCTATGTCGGAGATGGTGACAGTTTTGTATGAAGATTATTTGGAACGGAAGCGACCAGTTTTGGGTAATACTTCAAAAGGCAAAAGTGAAGAGGAAGAGGACCATCCTCACATTCCTCCTTCACCTCCTTCAACACCTCCTTCTTCTCCTTCTTCTTCTGCAAGTTCAAGTTCAAAATCTAATGAGAAGAAAAATGTTCATAAGCATAAACATGAAATGCCATTGTTAAAACTTGATGTAAAATTTGAGTTGCCCATATATGATGGTGAAGTAAATGTAGAGAAGCTTGATAACTAGATCAGACAAATGGAGGTATACTGCAGTGTGCAGCAAATCAAGGATGAGGCCACACAAATAAAATTGGCATCTTTGAGACTTGCAGGTACAACTCTTATCTGGTGGCAAAGCAAGCTGCAAAAAGGAACACAAGATGTGGGTAAAGTATTTCCATCATGGAAGAATTTTATTTCTGCACTTAGGAAACAATTTTATCCTTTGGGTTATAAAGAAAAAGCAATCATTGAATGGCAATCTTTAAAGCTAAGAAAAGGACAATCAGTGCAAGAATATACCGATGGATTTAGAAAAATGGCATTAATGTTAGACATTCCTTTGCAAACACAAGAAACACTTATGAAGTATATAGGTGGATTTCCTGCACATATTAGAAACACTATTTTCATGTTTGGACCCACTAACCTTGATGAGGTTTCTGTTCAAGCTACATATATTGAAGCAGGGAAAGCAGGTGTGCCAGGGGAATCGTCGTTTTCAAAGAAAGATGATAAGAGGAAAAGGCATGGTAATGGCAAGAATGCAAACACCGTGACAAAGAAGGAAGGAAAACCCTTTTGCAAACATTGCAAGAAAGAGGGACATGATGAGGACAAATGTTGGTAGTTGCATCCCGAAAAGAGGCCAAAGTGGTTCAAAGGAAAGAAGGGAACGCAAACAACAGCAACAACGACAACAAAGCCTACAGACTTGGGATCAGATTCAGGTGATGAATCTAAGATTTCATTGGTTGGTATGACAGGTAACTTTGGTGAAGAGATTGATTGTAGAAGCAAGTTGTTTCATATAAGAGTAATTATGCGACACACTAAGATAGATACACTAATCGACAGTGGATCTCAATCTAATCTAATCTCAGAAGAATTGGTTAAAAAGTTGGGATTAAAAACACAAACACATCATAAGCCTTACACACTTAAATGGATAAGCAATCATCATTAGATGCACATAACAAAGCAGTGCACAATCAAATTTGCAATTTCAGATAAGTATGTGGATGAAGTTACTTGTGATGTTGTGCCGTTAAAAGAATGTGGCATCGTCTTAGGTAGTCCGTACTTGTATGATCGTAAAGCAATCTTCTACAGAACTAAGAATCAGTATCAATTCACTAAAGAAGGTCATGATTATGTGGTGCATGCTCATCATGTTAAAGAAAGTAAAATACTTCAAACAATGGAATAGTTAACGAAGGTAGTGCAAGTAAGCGACAAACCATTAATTGTTTCAAATGAAGTACTAGATCTTAAGCAAGAACAAGACATGATTGTTGAGTGGAGAATCAATCATAAATTGCTTCAAGATAAACTCATGTCGTGCAAATACTTCAAGTATATCAGTGCATTTGCAGTCGTCTTTCTGATATTATCATTAGCAGTGTTTTCTACATGGATGATAGTGGCTTCAGTAAGATGTAACAGGGTTGCAATGACTAACAATATACTGTCAGTTGTCATGATTGTGTTACAGTTGATATTGATGAGACAGGTGCACAGGACAGAGTTCAGAGACAGAGGAAAAGCCGGGTGGCCTATCCCGAGCTTGTTAACTGGTCAGTAACCTTTTGGGGACCAAAAGGTCTTTTTGTGGGGAGGTGTGATCCGAAATCGGATCCAGAAGCCTGATAGGGCTTGAAAAATGCTCAAAAATGAAAGATCTCAGAATGTGACGAAACCTATGCCATTGCGTCCGTCTCGTCTTCCTGATTCTGGTGGTATATTTACTTCATCAAAAGGAGTCCGTATGGAGAAGATATCGCATTCTGTCCGAAAAGTCAAACAGGCAAAAAAGGGGATGACTGTACAGTCCGTACAGTCCACGTGTCATGTCCGTACAACTGACGTGGTAGGGCCGTACAGCTGATGTGGCAGCTTCAGAGGGTGACATGTGGCAGATCCGTACAGAGGACACGTGGCATCACCAGGACGCGACACGTGTCAGGCGGATTTGGCATTTCTGGCGTACAGTTGGACCAGTATGGAGGTGACACGTGTCACCACTCACAGGGTGACACGTGGCAAGATGACATCATCGAATGATGTGGCATGCTAACACGGCAGATAACAGGGCGTACAGCAGGCTGACGCGGCAAGCATGTGGCAGCACGTCAAAGTGACAGGTGTCAGTACGACAGTTGACGTGGGCCAACCACAGGTTGACGCGTGGCATGTTTAATTGGTTGGTAAGGGTGCCACGTGGCCCAGTCAAGGGCTGCCACGTGACACCCCATTATTGGTTCGTGGGTTGCAATGTAAAATTTTGTTATGGTTTCACCGGGGTTTGAACCCGGGACCTCCGGGCGGGTAACGGACCGACGTAGTCTGGCTAACCGGAAGTCCGTAGGGTGTTTCTTGTTTACCTTTCGGCGTGATTTGCTTTTATGTTTGGTGGATGGTTCAAACTCCGGGAAAAAGGGTCGGGGCATAGCCCCAACCCTCGACGCCAACACACGACCAACCAATATGACTGTTACCCTATTCATAAAACGAATGTGCGGGCGGTTGTAACTGCAGCCCACGGTTCGGCATCGGCACGAATATATATAAATGTGTTACCATACGACCCAGAGCTACACCGACGAGGGTGCGGGGTTTGTTAACCGATTAGCCCCGTGGCCATATGACCTACCAACGAGCCAACGAACCGGGAGTGGAGCCAACGAAAGGGGGCCAGCGCGCGAGCGCGTGGCCACATGGGGCACCATACGACCACAAAAAAGGGCGCGCGCCCGAGATTTGGGGGTTGCAGCCCAATACTTTGCCAAAATGGTTTTTTTTTAACAAATTTGGTTTATTAATGCCTATTTTTAATTGATTTCTTCCATTTTGGGGGATATTGGGCATTTTTGGAGGCCAGATTCTTGGAGGAAGTTGGGGATGTGAAACCAACTCCAATGCTATATAAACCAGGCCTGTTTGAGGCCAAACACAGTCATTCAGAGCAGAGTTATGCTGAAGGAAAGCCAAGCCAAAGTCAGTTTGATGCAGGGAAGCCTTTGAGGTGGAGACGTTGTCAGATCGTTTCTGGGAGCTTGGAGCATTAGTTTTGCATGCAGTTTCTTTTGCAGGGTTCTTGAGATCTGGGAGAACAAGACCAGATTAGTCTTGTAGCCTTTTGGCAATGCTGAGATGTAATTTTGAGCACTTGAGCAGAAATAAAGAAGCCTCCCCCACAAGGAAAAAGGCCCGGAGACGTAGGCAAAAGTTGTGCCGAACTCTGTTATCAACCTACGTTCTTATGGTTTGCTGTCATTTATTCATTTCAGATCTACACATGTGTATTTGGCTATTATAATCCTCTTCTTTCCTCATTCTTTCATTAAATTCTCAAATGGTTAATGAATACATGCAAGTTTAAAACTCAACCATAATCATTTAAAAGATCCAACGGATCAACTAAGGTTCCAACTCTAGCATACAACCTACAACATCTCATTCCCCACATGCTTTTCAAACCCCAGGAAGTGTGCCCCTTCTTTGCTCAACAGTCCTTCAGTTCCCCCACTTCCCTTTCGGGGCTTCAGCAATAGGTCGAGAGCATGAAGTCTCAAATCCCTGTAGCTTTAGCTTGGCACCACATAAACAATTCCCAACAATTCTGTCACCTGAAGAGAATTCTCATGGGCCTGACAACTTGCTTCTTCAATAGAACACAATCCTAACAACCCACCTCTTCAACTCAAAATACCCTTGTTACTGGTTGAAAATAGTGCCAAAGTACATGTATGGATGGTGATGGATGCAAAGAGTCTGTATGACAAGAGTGAGGGAGTGAATAATGAGTGAATGATGAGAGAAAGAACTAAATTCCCAAAATATATGTGCAAGTTCCCAACTTGACACTTTTCATGTTAGGAACTACCTTGGGCCCACTTGCACCCCCCTTCCCCCCCACTTGGGTGATACATTCCCCCTCATCAGGAACTTAGGATATATATTTATATCCACAATTTATACTTTGGACTCTTAGTAATATTAATATAATATTCCTTTGGGCTTAATCCCCCTTGGCTTAGCCCCTTTCCTAGACTCTTAACCCCCCTTTCCCTAACTAGTGGAGTTTATCCCCCCGTACTCTTTTGTTTGGTAGGTTTGCAACAATGATGTAATTTTATTAATATCTAACTGTGATTACATATTACAAATATAGGCTCACTGGAATTTTAGCATTTCGTCTCTCCAACCCAATAACCACACATGCACTATGGCCTCAAAACATATATACAAAGGCACTCTGTCCCAAAGTATCCTGGCTCACCATTCTATATGTACATTACAATTACATTTACAATTGGGGTTCGGCATAAGGGAATTGCATTGCATTTCTTGATAGCTTGAACCAGGACATAGAGTTCATTCTCATAGGTAGGGTAGTTGATAAATTCGCCATGAAATATTTCAGAATGATAGCATACATGCCTTTCTCCTTGCATCAAAACAACTCCCATGTGATACCCACTTGCATCTGTCTCCACTTTGAAATGATTTTGCAAGTTTGGTAGTGCAAGAATTGGTTCTTAGATGATCTTTCTTTTCAACTCATTGAAAGCCTTTTGTTGATTCTTCCCTCACTGGAAACTCTTACCACTTGTTTTTATGGTGTGGAGTGGTGCAAATACAATTGAAAATGAAGCTATTATATTTCGCAACTACTATGCTTCTCCAACAAAACTCCTAAATTTCGTGAAATTTGTAGGAACTAGACATTTCATGATAGCCTCGGTATTTGTGAGATTTATCTTGAGATCCCCTCCACTGATCACATACCCCAAATACACCAAATACTATTGATAAAACTCACATTTACTAAGGTGATCCGACAACTGGTGATTCTTCAAAGTCTCCAACACTTGCATGAGATGTAAGATGTGCACCTCCCAGGTAGCACTATAAACCAATATATAAAAAATAAATCTAGATATGGGCATAATACATCATTCATTAGTCTCATAAATGTGGTTGATGCATTACATAAACCAAATGGCATAATCAACCATTCATACAAACCTTGCCTTCTCTTGAAGGAAGTCTTCCAAGTGCCTTCTTCCATGACACGTACTTGGTGGCATCCCGATTTGAGATCCAACTTGGTGGAATATTTTTCATTTGCAACTAATCTAACAAATAATCGATCATGGGAAGAGGTTATCAATTTTGTAGTGTAATCTCTTTCAATGCTCTATAGTCGATACACATTCACCAAGTCTCGTCCTTATTTGGTACAATTATGATAAGTGACCCATAAGGTGAGGTGTTTGATTGAATCACACCCTGTTCCAACAACTACTGCAATTACTTCTTCACTTCATTTTCTTCCAGAACAAACTGTCTATACAAACCAATATTCAACAATGGGGAGTCTAGAAATAACTGTAATTTTTGCTCCACTTCCCTCTTGGGTGGTATCCTTTTAGGCTTCTAGAACACTCCTTTGTTTTCTTGTGGAAACTCCTCCAACTGATGTTTTTTCTCTTTAGTACACCCCTCCAGGGATGTCTTTACTCTTATAAACTCATCCTTAGTCTTATTTTATCTTAAGAAAAGTAAAACATATTTAAGTATTGGAACTAATCAACTTCTTGGCTTGGTTGGCACTTACAAGTGGGATATTTGACTTGCCTCTATGCACGTTGATGATATAGGACTTCCCATCCTTGATTATTCTGTACTGGTTGGCTCTCCACATGAATATTTCATCCCTAATATACATGTAGGGGCTTCCAAAGACTACTCCACATACGTCAAGGGGTACTACGTCCAATTACAATTCATCAATAAAATCAACACTAACAACAAATTTAATCTTACACTATTTTGTTACCTTGATATCTGCAACCTTGTTTACCCATCCTAGTGGATATAGGCTAGGATGATCACAAAACTCCAATTCAAGATTTCTGACCATATCTACTGCTATGAGATTAGCTCGTGAACCAGAGTCGAACATGGCATCTATCTTGGTCTTATTGACTTGAATCTTGATGTGAAAGAGTTTGGTCATCTCCTTCTCTTCTTGATCGTGATGAAGGATACTCAAATTCACCTCATTTTTCATTGATGTGAATACAATATTATCATCCACATAAAAAATGCTTTCAACCTGATTGCTCAAATCCATGGCTAGAAGATTCTTTTTCATTGCATCCTTCTTATGGTTCTTTGGGTTCAACTATAGATGTAGTTTCCAAAACGTATCCTCATTGTGGCCATCAATATTGTAATGGTTACAATTGTTTCTAGGATCTGTGCATTGATGTGCAGTGGTTGTTGTCTTCTTATCCCTGCCCCCCCCGCCTCTTTCCACTTGTTCTTCCCCTTCTTGGAAGCTCCTCGATGCTCTTTTTTCTTGGAACTACTTGGATGCCCTTTCTTGTGACCTATGTTTTCCAAATTCTCTGCCTGTACATATTATTCATCCATGGTCCTTGGATTGAAAAGAGTCACTTGCTTTCATAGATGGTTATGTAGACCCTCCAGATACTTGAGGGGTACATATGGGTTCTTAGGAGATATACCCAACATGATGAACATCTTTCTGAAATCGATGGTGTGCTCCTATACACTCTTCCCACTGTATCCACTGGTCCTCAACATAAATAATAGGGTATAATTGGGACTTGATGAGGGTTTTGAATTCCTCTCACCTAGTTATTGGTGGATCACCCTCTAGCCTAAGTGTTTCTGTATGGATTTTCCACCAGGTTAAGGCATGGCCCTCTAACTTCAGTTTGGAAAATGACATCTTTTGTTCTTCGTCTACATGGTGAATAATGAAGTAAACTTCTAGTTATTGAAAACAATGATTCAGTTTTAATGCATTGATTAGACTCACCTTGGTATGGATTTATGTCCACCTTTTCTTCCATATTGAATAAATACTATGAAGGGTTTGTGGTACTAAAACTTGGATGCTCTTTCTCAAATTCTTTCTGCGACTCCCTTTCTAGGTCTTCATTGTCCCTCTGTTTCTTGTCTAATCCGATCTTTGAGTTTGAGCCTCCAAATTCTCCGAGCAGTCCGAGCTTGTTTTCCAGATCCACCATAAGGAGGGGCATATTGTGAGATATGTCAACGAATTTCTCTTCCATCCTCACAAATCTCTCCTTTGCTAGATCTTGAAGGTTTTAATGAACATACTTGTTAGCCATGGCTAGGGTTCTAGGAATTTCTTCTTAAACCAATTTCTAGATCCCTGCTACTTCCCACAAATACCCCAAAGAAACTTGCTATGATACCAATATGATTTTTAAAATGACATGGATATTCCATTGGATAGTTCATCACAACAGATCTAATAAAATACTGAAATTTTTACCGTGAAGGTTAATTTCATTTAGATCTTAATTTCTTTAATTACTAGTTTTTTGCTTTAAATGTAGGAAATATATGAAATCCAACAAATAAAGAAAAAAAATAAATACTCACACACCATCCAAAAATAAACATAAGATATAACCTGGGAAACCTAATACAAGAGAAAACCCATCTAGAAGGTGAGGTCGCTCTGCTCTCTTTTCTTCAAAGAAAGAGGTGCTCTCTATGGAGTTTCCTTTGACAATGTGTCTTGTAAGGCTACTGCAAAATCTTTCCTCCTCTCTTATGTTCTCAAAGTACCACTCATAGGTACTCTACTCAACTATGTAACCAATACAATGCTAAAGAATGGAACCCCTTCTCCTCCTAGAGGCCCAATATTTAACATAGTCTGATAACAATCTAGGGGTAGGGTTTTGACTTTCTCAACCCTAAATTGTGATAAGGTTTTGGGACTTTTAGAATCTTCTTGAAAGTCCTCACATGGCTATCCCCATATGCATGAGTAAAAAGGCTCATGTGGCATCCTCTCGTACCATGGTGGTCAACATGGTAGGTCAACTTTCAGAAGGAATAACTTTTGCATACAAACTCTGATTGAGGCATTTTATGCACTGTTGGAAAGGTCTCAGAGTGTAGAATCTGGAAAATTTTGGTAAAGTGGGTTTTTTCTCCCAAAAATTTAGTTTGATTCCTCAAAATGACTCTATAATATTTTAGACATTTTTTAACCTAAATTTTCCAAATTGGGACCTGCCACCAAAATGACTCTACAAGTTGATTCCTCTAAGTTTTCCACTCTAGAAGCATCGAGATAGATGAAAAATAAAATAATGATCCAATCCAGATTAGTTTCCTTTCACCTCAAGTCACCTTTGTGATCTATTAACATTTTGTGCAAGTATTGGGCATGCATCCTCTTGGGTGCGCCTTCCCAAAATGATCCTACTCCATTCCTATAAATGAGGTGAGTCACCACTTCACCTCATGACTTGACCGAGCACGTTCTTTGTCTATCACCCAAAATTGGTCTCTATCTTGTCGCATGGGTGCAAGATCAACTCATGAGCTGGAGGATTTACAAATAGGTTTATGCCAAGAATTTTTATACTAACAAAGAGCATTGAAAATCTCGTGATTAGAGACTCTTGAAAATTATCCATCTTTTAGTTATTTGTGGCATGAAGAGAGAAGAAGAATTGAAGGTCTCATTAGATGATACTCTTGGGACTGGTTCATCTTTTAGTTATCTCTAACATGAGGAAGTGTTAAATATCTCATGACCTAAGACATATTTTGATCAAAAGGTGTGTTTGTTACACCCATTTTCTAACCCAATGTTGGTCATGAAAACACTAAGGAGGTGAATAAATGCTTCCACTAATTGGATAAACTCATTTAAGGTTGACAAACATTCATTTATAAGGTTTATTTAAGGTTTCATATGTAGATCAATTAATTGAGAGATTATTAATGTACTTTTTCTTAACATGATGTTCATCCATGTATATAATTGCTTTCTTATTTGGGAAATTTAGATTTATACATAGACTTTACTTTTATCTTCTTATTATATGTGCAATTTTAGACTATTAGTGGGTGTAAAATCAAATGAACTCATTATAAATATATATGATTACTCTTATTCATTATTATTAGAGAAGTACCTATCAAATTATTGAGGAGGAATAATAGTGATGTCATCATTGGGTTGAGAGTTTTCTATGGTATTTGTGCATCTCAGCTCTTGATGTGATTCCAAAATGGTGTTTTTAGGACAACTCTAAATGTTCTATGTTTTTTATTTTTTCTAGCAACTATCACCAAAATTCAGTTATGCAATTGTTGGTGAAATGACAGTTTTCCATTACTTAAATTGCATTTTTCAATGTATAAATCTATTAAGTGCCCTGAAAAACCTCTAGAGCACTGGAATTGTGCAATCTCAACAACTGAAATCTACAATTCCAACGATCCTTTTAAATTTCTCATTGTATTTTGAGAAAAACTTGTTGGAAAAACGTGCCCAAAAAAAGTGAAAAGTGTAGAATGTTTAGACTACAGGATGTATTTACAATACTTCTTTTATGAACATATATTTTAATCTTTGGAAGAAATTGATACTATAATAATTATTATATATGGAGGGAGGGACGAAGGGATATTAGTTGGTTAGATTGATTGTGGGATAAGCAAGGGTGACACAAATTAGATATTTTCCAATAAATAAATAAGAAAATATAACGAGGTGGTTATTAATTGCATTTCTTATAAAATAAGTGGTGTTTAGTGGTTATTATTATTAGCTGTGAGTTTCATTATTACAGAAAGTTATCAATAAATAAATGGAGTGCAATGATGCATAAGTCATGTGCATCTACATGCTATGAAATGAACATCTTTTCATTCATCTGAGTTTTGAAGATATTCAATTTCTCTCTTGCATGTATTTGACTCTGATCCAGATTGGATCATTATATTATTTGTCATATATCTCAATGATTTTAGAGTCATCTTGTGGGGTCATTTTAGTGGGTCCTAGTTTGGAAAATTGGGGTTTGGAACCTTTCAGATCCATTTTGAGGCATTAAACAATGTCTTTTGGGATTGTGGTGTCCAGAACTTGTGCCCAACCCCTTGACAATGTTCTACATTATGATACCTTTATAATGGTGTATACCGTGCATCAATCAGAGTTTGTATGCAAAATGTGTGCCTCCCAAAAGTTGACTTATCATGTTGACCACCATTGTACAAGAGGATTCCACGTCAACCCCATTAATCATGTATATGTGGCTAGACATGTGAGGGATTTCAATAATATTCTAGAAGGTTCAAAACCCTACCACAATTGAGGGTTGAGGAAGTCAAAAACCTACCCTTAGATGGCTATCGAGCTATGTTAAATATCGGGCCACTAGGAGGAGAGGGGGTTCCATTCTATGTTATTGTATTTTGTTCCATAACAGAGTAGAACAACTAGGAGTGGGAAATTAGAGAGCATAATAGAGGGGGTTAGTGTTCAATAGCATCCTAACCACAAGTCTTGGGTAACTCTATAGAGAGTTCCTTCTCCTTTTTACTTGCATTATTTGCATACCAGAGAAAAGAGAGCAGAGCAGCCCCACCTTCTAGTTGGGTTTTCTCCTATAAGGGTTTCCCAAAGAAAATATTTGTGTTATCTTGTGGATGGTGTGTGATTATATTTTGCTGTTCTCTATTTTCCGCATTTTATCTATTTCATGTATAAGCAGAAAATCAATAACTAAATATTATGGAATCTAAAGGAATTTAATCTTCAAAGTGTAGATTTCAGTTTTATTTATCGGATATGTTGTGATGAACTATTCCAGTGGAATATCCATGAAAATTCACATATCATATTGGTATCAGAGAAGGTTTTTCTTTTGGGTATTTATGGGAAGTTGGGGGATCAAGGAATCATCTTAAAGAGAAGTCGTAGAAACCCTAGCCATGGAAAATGAGTATGTTCATAATAACCCTCGAGATCCAATAGATGAGAGATTTGAGAGGTTGGAAGTGCAAGTCACCGACATCAGTTGTAATATGAACCTCCTCATGGTGGCTATAGCAAGAAATATTGGACCGTTCAAAGATGATGGAGGCTCTAACTCAAATATCAGATTGGGGGGGAATCAGGAGATCGGGAAGACTTAGG
>JASDQU010439632.1:49159-82388 GCA_032191745.1 Picea mariana
CAATAGTGATCTATGCACTTTTAAGTGAGAATATGATGCATTCTTACTAACTGGCACATTTTGCAAATGGCTTTAGCTCAAAGACAACCTTCAATCTTTAAACATGCCTCTTCTTCCAAGTTCCTCATACTTTACCACTGTCCTGCTTCTTCATTTCCTCTCAAACTCTCTTCTTCATTGAATGAATGCCCTTCTTCTCCATAGTTTTCATATTTAATAGGATGCCTTAAAAAGCTAACCATCAGAATGGTTCATTTCATCTTCTAAGAAAAAATGAGTTATGAACTATTCACTCAACTTTGCAAAATTGAATTTTGTTATTCTATAATTGAATTTTTTATTTATTTAAAGGATCCATTTCACATCATCAATGTTTATGTCAATTGTGAGGATCACTACAATTGATTTTTTGTTTTCTCTAGACCTTGTATCATAGTAGAAAAAATAGATAAAAATATAAAATGAAATCCTAGTAGTTGGATTATGCTCATTTCATTATAGATAACAATCACATCTTCTAAGTTGTTGGAAATTTTACAAGTTAGAGTCAGCCACATGTTCAATAATAATTAGAATCCGATCATACTATTTACAAACTTACCACTATATTAATCTAACATAACTTAAGAAGAGATAAGGTAAGGATTTACTAGAATCTCTCATATGATGACACAATCTCTCCCAGTGAATGAAGCTCCAACTGAATAGTGAAGTGGAAGTATTGTGCATTTTGAAATGAAAACTAATTAGGTGTTTGTTATGCTGTTATGGACAAACTTGTCTTCACCATGCAACACAATTTCATAGGTAGATAGGATAATTTTATTAATGTCAAGAAATGACTAAAGACTAGGTCAATGGGTCGAGAATATACACCAATTAACATTAAACTATGGGTGTCTATAATCACTCCTAAATGTTAAAATATGAAACGTTACATATGAAAGTGCAAGAAAAGAAAACAAGTTCATGAGAAAGAGTGAACCCAAAAGGTAAACCCTAGAAAGATAGAAAACACTACTCAATATCAGAGATAAAGGTAGAAGTAGAGGAGGAAGAACACAAATTTGTGTTAATATCCATCATTGTGAAGGAGCTGATGCAAACCCTAATAATGTCCTCTAAGGAGAGCGCAGGGCTGAGAGGGCCTAGCTACGTGAACCTAAGAGGATCCTAGGAGAAGTCCATCAAAACTATCCTAACATCCAAGGCTGAAGAGAAAAATCATGGAAGTCTACATGCTCAATCAAGGCTAAGGAGCAACACCACGAGCAGGTATGGTCCTATGACTTTGCAAAGGTGAAAAATATACCAACTGACTGCAAGGATGTACGTTGTCTCACAGATATGATTTCATCCACATCCATGGCTAAGAAGTCTACCTAACACTTAGCACCTCTAGTCAGTGAAATAGATTGGAAAAAATAGGTTATGCAATGAGTAAAAAAGAAGAGGTTATAAGCCTAGTGGTGCAGGGTCTTGAAAATTCTCACAAGGTAATTCTTCTATAAGTGATCACATATCATATTTATAAATATATACATCTAGCAAGAAGATATCGAAAGATGGTGGTAAGAATCCCTCCATGATCACGGAATAGGTAGTGATATCTCCCCTAAATATCACAATATATGGGACATATAAAGAAAATGTTTTTTAATCTACATCTTCCCAAATATAGTGCAACTAACACATCCTCTCCACTCACAAGATTTTGTGATATTACTCTAACCCACAAGTAGTGGGAACAAACCCGCAAATAACTAAGCATAATCTTGAGGCATTGTGACCAATGGCATCAAATGTAATCAATAAAGACAATGAGGTTGTCCTGATGCTGCAAAAAATGCTCATAATAGAAGGCCATGTTGGGGCCAAGAGTTTGAGGGAGGAAAATATAAGTTATTTGAATGTACTTCCATAATCTATCATTCCTAACCTCCATGTTGATCTCCCCTTTCGAAGGGAGAAGGTGACCTCAAGGGAAGGAGGTTCTAAATAGAAATACAATTTGATTGGAGCAAAGAAGCCTCAAAGAATGGAGCAAAGAAGCCTCAAACAACCAACACCAACTATGTCTGGAGAGGCTTAAGATAACAATCCACTTTGAAGAACAAAGGACTAGATAAGGGTGTTACCCCTTATTTTGGCAAGGGGTAACCTTAGTGAATTTCTTCACTAGCCCTTGTATTTTGAGCTTTGCATTGTGGGGGCACTTGTTGATTTCATGGATATTGATGGAGAATTTGAGGACATGTTGACTAATTATATGGTGATTGAGGAACCCTAGGGTTTAAGGATGGCATTTGCTTCACTTAGATTTTTGGGCATCTTCACAATTCCCAAGGCAATTGACATTTAGTGACGTAGCTCATGGTTCCCAAGGCATTGGTCACATGATTTGAGGCATTTTGGGTTATGTTCACTTGCATTGGTCACCTCTTGACATGCCACTTTTACGACTCATGAGATTTCTCTTCCTTCATCACCTTTGAAGTTGTTCTTTACTTATTTTGAGGGTTGACCCCTTGGGGGACTATCTTCTAGCTACTCTAGCACGTGAGGACATCATTTGAATTGGAGAGGGTCATTCCATGATTGGTTAAGGTTGCTTGATATGAGGACATTATTTTACCATGGAGACCTCACACTTTCTTGTTGGAGTTGATTTAAAGGAAGCCACCCACTCATAGAGGGTTATTTCCTTCCTTGTTAAGAACCTTCTCATTGGAAGACTCATGTGCCCACATTGTTGGACACTAGAGGATATGAATTGCACTTTTAAGGAAGGTTTTCAACCCTCATGCATGACTTATGAATTTTTTTTGGAGAAGCAACCCCCTTTGGAGGGTTTTATTTCATGACCTTGAGGACGTTTTTCACTAGGGAGGCTTGTACATCCACATCTAAGGAATCTTAGGACTCTTCCATTTAGTTTTGATGAAGTTATGGAGCATATACACACTTTGGGAGGGCCTTTGGAGGCTAATGTTGCACATTGGAGMCACATCCATCCTTTTTTAGAGGGGACATCCTTCTCTCTTGGTTTATTTTCACCTTGATCATTGTACATGTGGCTTGACCACATTATCTTATGTGTGTATCTTTGCACCTATGGAAACATGGCTATTCCTAGTAAAATATGTTCATGAATTACTTTTTCAAGACTATTCCTAGTAATAGATGTTCATAGGATATGGTCCCTATTTTAACATCCTAATCAAAGGACGATATAGTTTCTCCTTTTGGATAGATGCAAAAACAAATGAGATCCTTGGAGGAATGTAATTTTGGTGGTCTTCATATCTTTCTCTCAAACCTTGGTATCCCCTCTTTGAATCACAAGCAGAGAAAACTAAAAGAGTTCTGGTGTGGATTTCCTCTTGTGTTTTGGAGTGTGGATTTTCTTAAAGAGTTGGGAGATCGATTAGGAAAAAAAATCAAGGTCAATGAATCTTTTATTTCCAACTATGACCAAGCTATTGCATGCATTTTGGTTGAGATTGACACCAAGGAGGGACTTTATGACTATGTGGTCTTGGAAAATGATGGAAAGACTCATACCGAGATTCTAGACTACCAAAACTTTCCATTTTGTTTTTTTCAGTGCCATGAACATGGTCATGTTGTGAATGAATACTCAAAGGCTTTCACCTGGAAGGTTTGGAGAAAAAGGGAGACTTCAACAACAAAATATTCAAGTATGGTATCTCGGTTAGTGGGGATTATGACCCACAGAAATGCGATTATGTAGACTACTAAGCATGATTCTCATTTTAGGCGAGGACATTCTTTGGATCCAAAGGCATGGGAAGTTGATAATTTTGAGAAGAATATGGGTTGTCAAGATCCAGAGTCATGGGTGATCCAGATTATTTTCGGCATGAAATGAGAGCAGAGATATAATAAATAAATGTACAAAGATATCTTGGATATCCAAAAATATAAAATAAATATATCAGAGATGCGACCATAAACACAGAGATACAATAATACACAATTTCTATTAATGAGCGAAATGTACAAAATTGTAGAAATACAGAGTCAAAGACTCGCTAGAATGGTGGCAACTTATCTCTCAGAAGAGATGTGACGGGTACTCAAATTCACAATAATATGGTTACGATGAGGATCTAAAGGAATTCTTAACATAAAGAAAATCCAAAACCCTATCTCCAAAAGATGAAAAGCCAACAATTTTGTGGACCCTGTTTTGGGTAGTTTGGTGTATCAACTTCCTGGGAGCGTAACTTTGGCATACAATATCTGTTTGGGCCGCATGATAGCTCGTTGGAAAGGTATCATCGAGGAGATTCATTTTTTGGGATCATTTAGAGCCTTAATTTATTATTGAGGTGCTATATATAAAAAAAACTTAATTTAGGCCCTCAAAATGGCCCCAGAAGTTTAAGAACCGAAAAATTGCTAAAAATAGTAATTTGCCAGAAGACTATTTTGAGCCAGTTGGAATAGGTGGGTGGACACCGATATCCACCTAGATCATTCCTCCCTCCTTAGGAAGAAATGGTCTCCATTTCATTGAGTGCCCAAGGGAGAGGGAAAAGTATTTACTGAATCTACATCTTGATGAGTTGCTTGCCTTGCTGGAGAAGTTGCGCTGCTTAGTTTATTGAAGGTTGTCACGAACCTATGGTTGGAAGGGTTGGACCTTTTAAACCAGTCTAGATACATGACATGCTTGTATGTATAAGGAATCTTTACGCTTTGATGCAATCTTGTTGACCTGTTTCTGTTGCATAGAAGGTGCTTGGACCGAGGCTGCAATGGTTGTAGTGTCCTTTTGTTCACATTTTGAATATATTGTGAAGAAGATGAATTTTGTAATATGAGATACTACCTTGAAACACTGTTTAGGTGAGACAATAGTCGAAACTACCTCTGGTATCCTGTAGAGATGAACCCCCAAAGTAACAATGACATTATGGGGTCGAGACTCATAAATAACATGGCACTTCCCCATATATGGCTGGCCCAAGAGAACATCACAGACATCCAGTGGGGAAACATCACATAATACCTCATCCTTGAAGGGATGGATGTCATATGAAAATTGGTATTTTTGGCTGACACAAAGATCTTTTCCCTAGCAAAGCCACTCAATGTTGTATGGTTGTGGGTGAAGTGTTGTTGACAATCCCAACTATTTGACAACCTCTGCAGAGATGAGGTTCTTTTCGCTTCCACTATCAATAATGAAATGTAGTGGGGTCCGCTTCACCCACATCTATGAATGAAAAAGGCACTCCCCCTCTTCAGGATCTGCTAGTTCTTCTAGTTGAATTGTTGCGGTCGTGAAAATATCAGTGGGGTCTACATCGATGATCTGTCCTCTACCAGGATTTTCTGAATCAGATTTTGAATCAGGGTTCATCTTCTTATATTTGATCTCGACCACCAATGACTATTTCGAGTGACATTCATCGGTTTCATGCCAGGGGATTTTGTGGAAATCACACCATTTTCCAGTGTCCTTCTTCATCTTTCCATTACCCTTCTTTTCCTGTGGCTTGGACTAGTTTTTTGAAGGCTAGTTGTTAGGGTTGTCTTTACCATAATTTGGTTGTTGCGGATTTTCATATGCGAACTCCTACTTGTTCTGTTTCTTAAATTTCTACTCAGTTTTAACAACATATTGATAAGCAACACCAAATGATGAAATTTCCAGAAAATCCATTTTAGTCTGGATGTATCTGTGTAGAGCCCCATGATATTTCAGATCTAGATGTCGCTTGGAGTATTTGATACCCAACTTGGTACACAAGGTATGGAAGGTATTGGTGAACTCCGGCACTGATTGGCCCCTCTCTTGCTACAATGTGGTCCATCTCATGTACTGGTCGTCATAGTTGCCAACGAGGTAATATTTTTCCTTGACCGCATCCACAAAAAAATACCAAGTGGGCTCGACCTTATACATTCCAGACTCCTTTGTGGAAATTTTCCCCTAGTAAGTTTCCCACCAATGTTTGACATGGGGAAGAGCCTTAAGGAGTGTGAAAGTGATATTTTCCCTGTCGGAGAAATTATGAACATAGAAATAACCTTCTAGCAAATTTAACCATTTTTCTAGGGCATCTGCATCTATCTGTCCTTCAAATACGGGAATATCAAAATTAACATGTACCTTGAAAGGAGAGGTGCCTCCAAAGTGGCCACTTGATAAAGATGCGCCTATTTTTATCGGTAGGCATTGAAGGATGTGGAAAAAATTCTCCATCATTTCATCCCTCTGTCGTGTGAGAGCTTGCTCAAGCAACAAATTAATAGAATCGTCTGCTATGTCGTTTTTATTTTATTTTTCCATGGAGGGTTTCTTGGGTGTGCGAGAGCGATTTTACTAATGAGAGACAAGCTCGAGATCCAACTTTCTATACTCAGACCTCATCAGGGACATGCATTGAAAAGATGATCAAGAGCAACCTGTTCTGATAACACTGATCCAGATTATTTTCGACACGAAATGAGAGAGAAGATATAATAAAGAAATGTACAGAGATATCTCGGATATCCAATAATATAAAAGAAATATATTAGAGATGCGACCATAAACACAGAGATACAGTAATACACAATTTCTATTAATGAGTAAAATGTACAAAACTATAGAAATATACAGTGAAAGACTCACAAAAATGGTGGCAACTTATCTTTGAGAAGAGATGTGACAACTAATCAAATTCTCAAGAAGATGGTTACAATGAGGCTCTAAATACTTTTTTAACATAAATAAAATCCAAAACCCTAACCCCAGAAGATGAAAAGCCAACAATTTTGTGGACCTTGTTTTGGGTAGTTTGGTGTATCAACTTCCCAGGGGCGTAACTTTGGCATACGATCTCTGTTTGGAGCACACAATAGTTTGTTGGAAGGGTATCATCGAGGAGATTCATTTCAGGGGCTCAATAAAAGGATTTGTTTTTAATCGAGGTGTCGATCCAGGAAAAGAAATTCATTTAGGCCTTCAAAATGGCCCCAGAAGTTTAAGAACTGAAAAACTGCTAAAAATAGTAGGTTGCCAGAAGACTATTTTGAGACAGTTGGAATAGGTGGATGGCCATCGATATCCACCTGGATCATTCCTACCTCCTTAGGAAGCAATGGTATCTATTGCGTTGAGTTCCCGAGGGAAAGGGAAAAGCGTCTACTGAATCTGCATCTTGATGAGCTGCTTGCCTTGCTGGAGAAGTTGCGTTGCTTAGCTTGTTGAAGGTTGTCAAGAACCTGTGGCTAGAAGGTTTGGACCTTTTAAACTAGTCTTTATACATGAGATGCATGTGTGTATAAGGAATCTAACGCTTTGCTGCAGTATTTTCGACATGCTTTTTTTGGATAGAAGGTGATTGGACCGAGGTTGCAATGGTTGTAGTGTCCTTTTATTCACCTTTTGAATAGATTGTGAAGAAGCGAAATTTTGTAGTATGAGATACTACCTTGCGGAACCGTTTAGGTGGGATAGTAGTCAGAACTACCTTTGGTATCCTGTAGAGATGATCTCCCAGAGTAACAATGATACTACAAGGTCAAGACTCATAAATAGCATGGCACTTTCACATATATGGTTGGACCAAGAGAACATCATAGACATCCAACGGGTCAACATCACATAATACCTCATCCTTGAAGGGATAGATGCCATATGAAAATCGACATTGTTGGTTGAAACAAATATCTCATCCCTGGCGAAGCCACCCGATGTTATATGGATGTGGGTGTGATGTTGTCTATAATCCCAACTATTTGACAACCTCTACAGAGATGAGGTACCCTTCACTCGCATATGTGAATGAAAAAGGTGCTCCCCCTCTTTAGGATCTGATGGTTCTTTTGGTTGAATTGTTGCGATCATGATAATAGCAGCGGGGTTTGCATCGATGATCTGTCTTCTACTAGTATTTTCTGAATCAGATTCTAAATCGGGGTTCAGCTCCTTGTCTTTTGTCTCGGACACCAATGACTTTTTTGAGAGACATTCATCGATGTTGTGCCAGGGAATTTTGTGGAAGTCACATCATTTTCAAGTGTCCTTCTTTATATTTTTGTTATGCTTCTTTTCCTGTGGCTTGGACTAGTTTTTTGAAGGCTGGTTGTTAGGGTCGTCTTTACCATACTTTGGTTGTTGCAGATTTATAGACCCGAACTCTCGCTTGTTCTGGTGCTTAAATTTCTGCTCGATTTTAACAACATATTGATAAGCATCACCCAGTGATGAGATATCCAGAAAATCCATTTCAGTTTGGATGTATCTGTGTAGAGACCCATGGTATTTCAGAACCAGATGTCCCCCTCTTTAGGATATGTTGGTTCTTCTGGTTGAATTGTTGCGGTCATGACAATAGCAGTGAGGTCTATGTCGATGATCTATCTTCTACCAGTGTTTTTTGAATCGGATTTTGAATCAGGGTTCGACTCCTTGTCTTTGATATCGACCACCAATGACTGTTTTGACCGACATTCATCAGTGTTGTGCCAAGGGATTTTGTGGAAATCTTACCATTTTCTAGTCTTCTTCTTTGTCTTTCCATTACCCTTCTTTTCCTATGGCTTGGACTAGTTTTCTGAAGGCTAGTTGTTAGGGAACTCTTTACCATACTTTGGTTGTTGTGGATTTGTAGACCCGAACTCCCTCTTTTTCTAGTGCTTAATTTTTGCTCAATTTTAACAACATATCAATAACCAACACCCAGTGATGAGATGTCCAGAAAATCCATTTCAGTTTGGATGTATCTATGTAGAGCCACATGGTATTTTAGAACCAGATGTCACTCAGAGTCTTTGATACCCAGATTGGTGCACAAGGTATGGAAGGTATTGGTGAACTCTAGCACTTCTTGGCCCCTCTCTTGCTGCAGTGTGGTCCATGTCATGTACTGGTTGTCATAGTTGCCAATAGGGTAATATTGTTCCTTGACTGCATCCACAAAAAAAATCCAAGTGGGATCGACCCCATATATTCCAGACTCCTCTGTGTAAATTTTATCAGAGTGATTTTCCCACCAATGTTTGACATGGGGGAGAGCCTTAAGGAGTGCAAAAGTGATCTTCTCCCTGTCAGAGAAATAACCTTCTAGTAGATTTAACCATTTTTCTAGGGCATACGCATCTATCTATCGTTCAAATATGGGAATATCAAAATTAACTTATACCTTGAAAGGTGAGGTGCCTCCAAAGTGTCTGCTTGATGAATATGCACATGTTGTTATCGACAGGTGTTCAAGGATGTGGGAACAATTCTCCATCATTTTGTCCCTCTATCGCGTGAGAGCTTGCTCAAGCAGCAGAATAATAGAATCCTCTACTCTGTCATTTTTCTTTTCTTCCACCATGGAGGGTTTCTTGGGCTTGCGAGAGTGATTGTCCTCAAGAGAGACAATCTTGAGACCCAACTTTCTATACTCAGACCTCGTTAGTGACATGCACTGAAAAAACGATCAAGAGCAACCTGCTTTAATACCACTAATCCAGATTATTTTCGACACAAAATGAGGGAGGAGATATAATACAAAAATGTACAAATATATCTCGGATACCCAATAATATAACAAAAATATATCATTGATGCGACCATAAACACAGAGATACAATAATACACAATTTCTATTAATGATAGAAATGTACAAAATTATAGAAATACATAGTGAAAGACTCGCTAGAATGGTGGAAGCTCATCTTTGAGAAGAGATGTGACGACTACTCACATTCGCAAGGAAATGGTTACAATGAGGCTCTAAAGGCCTTTTTAACATAAATAAAATCCAAAACCCTAACCCTAGAAGATGAAAATCCAACAGTTTTGTGGACCCCATTTTGGGTGGTTTGGTGTATCAACTTCCCGGGGGCGTAACTTTGGCATACAATCTTCGTTTGGGGTGCGATAGCTCATTGGAAATTTATTGTCAAGGAGAATCATTTGGGGGGATCAATCATATCCTTTTCCTATCATTAAGGTGCGTGATCCCAAAAAAACTTCATTTATGCCCTCAAAATGGCCCCGAAAGTTTAGGAATCGAAAAACTGTTAAAAATAGTAAGTTGTCAGAATATTGTTTTGAGCTAGTTGAAATAGGTGGGTGGCCACCGATAACCACCTGGATCAATGGGACCCGAGATATAATGTACAATCTATAGCTCCTACAACAACACTCACAACCAATGCTAAGATTATATTGGAAGGCATGGAGACATAGCCCAAATGTAAGCATGATGCAAAGGAGACTCTTCTTGGGATCGCTACAACCATCACTGAAGGTAAAATTCACATTTCAATTTGTTGGACTTCATGGTAGATCCTATTTTATTTAAATCAACAAGTTGGACTCCCATTGCGAAGGGGGTGAAGAAGAAGAAGAAATCGGGCAAGGGGACTACCACATCTTCAAGAAAAAACCCACAATTTATGAGAATTATCAAGGACACTATGGATTGTTTCTCCTCTCAATTGGAATTTGGTCACTTGATGTTGTTGATGGGGGGAGAAAATGAAACCTTTTGCAGGGACAATACAATCCCCACTATGGGCAGAGGGAGTGGCCATTATCATCTTAGATCATTAAAACCTACTTTAGTCCTGAATAAAGTCCCATTGGGTGGTTTAGGTTTGTCCAAGCCCAAGAACATCAATAGTGTTGTAGGTCATAAGTCCTACCTACAACATGCACATGAAATGGATTTATTAGAAGTACAACAAGGAAATAATTCATTGATGTCTGGGGCCCTTAGAGATTTAAGCCCCAAGAAGGGGGTTACACAATGATAATTCTATCCCACAACATCAAGGGGTTGGGAAGTATAAATAAATTCCTAGCCCTTTCTATATTAGTAGATAGAGAGAGGTCTGGTATTCTTCTTTTACAAGAGATGATGAGTGTGGGGGTGCGTTGGTTGAGGTTCTGAAGAAGAATTTTTACAGATGGGAGTTTGCATATGTTGAATCTTTTGGTTTGTTTGGCAGGCTCATAATAGGATGGAACTCTTCATTAACCCTTTTAAAATCCTTCTCTATTTGTCCAGGGATCAACATGGAATCACAAGTAAAGAAATCAATCATCCTCTTATTGTGATGAACATGTATGGATCGTATGATGGAAAACAACAATTCTAGGGTTGTTTTTTTTTCTCAAAGTTCTTGACTCCATGTAGGTTATTATTGGTAGGGATTTGAATTTCACAAAAATCAATGATTACGTATGGGGTGCCAATGCTAGGGTGAATAGATTGGAAAACTAATTTGTACATCAATTTTAGGAAAAGATTTTGTTCAATGTGGAGCCGATCATATTAAGGCCCATATGAAGAAACAATAGATAAGGGAATGATAGTGTTTTAAATAGAATTGGTTGATTCCTAACCTATGAACAACTTTTACAATTGGATGATAGGTTTATAAACTAGGTAGCGATAGGTGGTTTCTTAGATCACTGTCCCATACTACTACAGTTGGATCATAACGAGATAAAGTCGATGATCCCTTTTAAATTCAACTCAGGTTGGTTGGTAGAAGATGAGTTACAAGAATTCGTAAGGAGTAACTAGTCAATTTATGACCCATCTCTTCATATGTTTGTTAGTGAGCAATTCACAACATCATTAAAAAGGATAAAGAAAAGGGTTGTGCCCTGGGAATCTGAATGTCACAAGATAAGAGATAAATTATTATGCAAGGTTGGGGAAGAGATTGCATGTTAGGAGGTGGTCAGACTTAAATCATTTGAAGCACGTAAAAATAAGTTATTGCTAGACTGTGAAGTAGAATGGCACCTTAAGAAAAGGTCCATCTGGATTTATTTGGGCGATGAAAACACAAGATTTTTCCACCAGTTTTCATGACATAGACAGATTGTAAATACAATATTGGATATTCAAAATGAGGAAGGTGAAACTATGAGAGCTTTTAACATCTTAGCTACTCTTGGAGTGAAAAATTTTGAATTACTTTTCCATGAACCTCAGAGGGTAAATATTGTAGAAGTAATCAAATTGTGTTCCTTTTTTCTCCAACTTGCCATTGAAGAAGACAACTAGGATTTGATGGCTGAAATTATGAAGGAATAACTATTGGTGGTTATATATTCCTTTTAAAAATATATGAGTCTAGGCCCAGATGGTTCGGCTATTGAATTCTATCTTGGCTTCTTTGATTTATTGGGTGATGATCTAATTTGGGTGGCTAAATAAGTTAGACAAAATGGGAAGGTACTTGGCTCATTCAACACATCCTTCATTGCACTAATCCCCCAAAACCGTGTATGATTTTTGTTTGATATCACTTTGCAACTGCATTTACAAGATTTTGTCTAATGTTATTGTAGTACGTTTGAAAAAATTATTGTTAAAGGCTATATCAATGGAATAATTTGGGTTCCTTGAAGGTCGATTCATTCATGTGGCAACATGATATACATAGGAAGTGATTCACACCATCAAGAAAAAGAAGAAAATGGTTATGGAGATGAAAAATGACCTATCCAAGGTAAATGATTGCTCATGTTGGTTTTACTTGAGATTAATGTTGATTCATATTGGACTAAACCTACATGTGGTTGATTGGATTATGGGATGTGTCATGTTAGTTACATTTCCAACTCTAATAAATGGACCGGATTATCCCTTATTTAAGCCAACTTGAGGCTCGTATCAAGGGTGCCCTCTATCCCCTTATTTATTTCTACTAGTGGTTGAGGGCTTGAGTAGAGTGATTATTGTAGCTAGGAAAGAGGGAAAAATTATTGGTATCAGGGTTAGTGGTTTAGAATATATCACCCACCTTTTGTTTGTTAATGATGTACTTTTATTTGGTCATGGTTTTTTTAGGGAGGCACAATGGTACAAAGAAATTCTAGATCTATTTTGTAAGGAAATGGGTATGGAGGTCAACCTTCTAAAATCCTCCATTAATTTCAATTAGACACAAGATGAAATAACATAAAGGATTAATCATCTCCTACACTTCAGATTGGTTTAGCTCAAAGATGGACTAAAATATTTTGGTTTTGTTCTAAAATCATGTGGCTATGGAATCAAGGATTGGAGATGGATACTTGGGAAAATTGAAGGGATGATACATTTCTAGTGTCATAGATGGTTGTCAAGTGGTGGCCATTTGACCCTAGTAAAATTAGTTTTAGAGGTGATCCCCATGTATTGGATGTTATTGGCTCATATTCCCAAGGGGATTTTAGATAAAATTAGAAGGCCTTCTTTTGATTTCTTATGGAAATGAAATAGGGACAAAATGGGATATCATATAGCTCAGAGACAAATAATTTCAAGGCCCAAGGATCAAGGAGGATGGGGCTTAAACTAGTTACTTCCCTTTGGGAAAGCACTCGCTAATAAGATCCTTTCTAACCTCATATCCAAGAATGGTTTATGGAAATATATAATATCACATAAATATATGGCCCCTATGTTAATCATTGAGTGGATTCAGACACATGTAAAATAGTACAAAAATGCTTCCAATCAACTAAAAGCATTAGTCTTAGATTTCCCAATAATCGATGAACAACTGGTGTGGAAAGTAAGTGAAGAGACCAAGATTTGGTTTGGAGAGGATGCTAATTTGGGATATGACCATGATATATTTCTAATAGAATATTTGGTTCAACATCTTCGAGGACGTGGCTTGAACAAAATAAATTGGATTGTAGATGTGGACTGGATTCATATTTGGCAACAAGGGTGGTTGTCTGCTACATCAATTGTATTAGACATCGATGGTGTTGTTTACTAGACTAATGCCATTTCTTCCTTGAATCGTGGACACATGTGCTTAGTAAGTGACACCGACGAATTAATCTGAAATTGAAATAAGGAAGGATTTTTTTATACTTCGAGATTAGGTTATGAGGTGGCTATGACATCCAATGAGGGGGATGCACACTGGTGGTGGACCAATATTTGGAAACGTCAAGATCTAAAAAAAAAAAAGTTATTCATTTGGTTATCCTTGATGGATAAAATTCCTACTTGGGAATTTATACAAAAGAAAAACAAACAAGGACTAGGTATATGCTACCTCTGTAGAAATGTGGAGGAAATTGTTTCACATATTTTTACTAGGTGTCTATTCTCTCTTCAAATATGGATAGATATTTATTGATGGATTGGTATTAATAATGTATGGAACTGCTCATTTTTTGAGGAAGGACTAACAATATGGTATAACAAACCCATGCTTAACAATTTTCATGCAATCCCTTTTCCTCACTTTGTGGGATATATGGTTAGCAAAAAACTCCAACCTCTTTCAAGGCCGACCATTGTTAACAATTCAATTCTTCACATATATGACTAGGATAACTCATCACTATATAGAACAAAGGGGTGACTAAGAGGTCGTAGGTAATTGGTGAGCTAGTTTGGGAAAAGTCCTTCCCTTGGGGATTTTTTGATGGCACCTTTTAGGAACATCAACTAGATTTATGTACTTGTCTTGGTAGTGGTACTAACAACAAAGATGAACTTCTTGAATTGAGATCCTTATTGAATATGACACTTTCAAAACACATTAAAAGTCTTTAGGTTTTTGGTGATTCATCCTTTGTTGTTAGTTGGATGAAGGGTGAACAAGTGGTTCGAGATATATCCTTCCAGGATTTATCTAATCAACCCAAGGTAGTTTACATATAATTCAATCATATCTCTTTATCACACATTTATTGAGAACTTAATAGGGAGGGAAATGCATTATCAAAGACAGGTCTGTCTCAATCAATGGGAAGATTATTTACAAAAGAATACAAGTTTGAAAATATCACCAAATACTCCTTTAGTACCTGATACAATATTTATTTTTCATGTTTATGCCTTCAACTCGTAATCAGATACTACCCTTGGTGTAGGTGTTGTTCGATTAATCTAATGTTCTTCACATTAGAATATATTTGATAGGTAATAAGAGACAAGTTAAGAGTATTTTTGAGATTCAATGGAGAAACATTATCTATGTTCTTTGTATAGATTATATAATAACATATGAGACCCATTATTTGAATATATTTTCACCTACTATGAAGGTTACTAAAACCTACTTATTTTGCAATGTGTAAATGCACTTGAACAATGTACCCTTTGCTCTCCTATTAATAAAAATTATGATTTTTTTCTAGGAAAAAAAAACAATTACAAAGATAAAAAAAATAGTTGTAATGATAAATAGTACCATGTAATTACAAATGGTTATAATTGTGACAATGCGAATGAATCATATTGAAATGATGGTGAGAGTGATGTGATATTTATCATAAAAAACTTGGAACTATGTTAAATAATGTAATTAGTACCTTTTGCCATAATATTTTCTATGTGACAAAGTTTTATATGGTTAATAAGATCTTCAGATTTTTTTTTTTAACATTTGGTTGTGTTTAATAATTACACTAATATTTTTGTTCCTTTTAGAGTGTTTCCATCTAAAAATCAATTAATGAAAAAAATTGGAAGTATTGATATAGAACTCTAATTATAGAAATCAAATATATTTGAATGTTATGTATTCATTAGCTTTTACCACGTTGAAATATTTTCTGGGTTAATGTTACATTGGAATTTATGAAAAACACAATAACAACAAATTCAATTATGAAATAGTGCCATGATATTGTTGATATTATGGTAGCTGCGGGAGGTATTTACCTCCACTTGTGAACCTGACGAGAATAAAATACTCCGGGAAGAAAGAAGAAACCCTAATGAGTTGACTAATAACCCTAGAAGACTCGTCGGCTCAAGAAGATAATTTATATTAGGTTATTAGCCTCCAAGAGAAGAAGTCAGCTAGAATAAATAATAATATACTGAACAAACAGATACCCAGAATAAGAAGTCGGCCCAGGCAGTTAGCTAGGAATACTATAAATACAGGGCGCTAATCTCTCATTTGTCACAGTCTCAAAATTGTAGAGCAGAAATTGGTGTGCACTGTAGTACCCAGTCTTGTGCGCAGGTTTGAGGAGAGATGTCGGTGCAGCTGTTGTAGCTAGCAGTTACGTTTTGGCTTGAACTATCTCTTAGCTAGGGTTTGGAACATCTAATCAGCCTTTGTTGATGCACTATCCTTGGGGAAAGGTGCGCTACCCTTTGTTTGGCTATCTATCCTAGGGTTTTCTTCCAAAGTGATTCTCTGTCAAGGTTAAGGTGCTCGGAGGGTGGCTTCGACCTATGGTTGGGTGACAAGGGTATTGTCATTGGTAAAACGAGCACAAATCTTTCATATTATAATAGTTTATACGCCCACACCTCCTTCATTCAGTCTAAATGCTGGAAGGAAACATAGCCGCTAGGATATTGACCTCACTAAGGAACTGTCGCTAGGGTTACTAGCAGAAGAAGCTTCCAAGACACTGTCGCTAGGGTTACTAGCAGGAGCAGTTGCAGAAAATCTAATCCTCTTGTTGAGGCACCTTAAGAGAAGAGATTGACCTAATCTATGGATAGATCAGTGCACCCTAGCCTAGCGCATCTCTTGGTATTCTCAGCAAGCCAAGATGTCAAGTTTGAGTTTGTGGTCAAATCTAGGGTTTGACCAAGTCAAAATAGCCATGACTTATTCTATGAAGTCAGAGAACAAGTTATATGGAGCCTCTAACTTTAGAGTGTGGAATACAAGGATTGACCTCATCCTTTCCAAGAATAAAGTGTTGGATATCATGAAAGGAAAGATCGTGAAGCCAGAGTTTGAAGAAGGAAAAGAGAAGGAACCGTAGAACGTTACAGCTATGGAGAAGTTCAAAGATAGTGAAATCAATGCCCTGAGTATCATAATGGATTCCATAAAATACCACTTGATACCCTACATCTCCCATATTGACTCATCGAAGAAGATGTACGATGCCCTAACAAATCTCTTCTTGGTCAAAAACATTGGACAAGTTATGAGTCTGAAGAATGAGCTTCGTGACATGAAGATGAATGATGATGATAGCATAACATCATACCTTGTGAGAATCTCTTAGTTAAGATATCAACTACAAGCTATTGAAGAGATCATCTCAGAGAAGAAGTTGGTAAACATAGTACTCAATGGCCTTCCCAAGACGTGAGATGCATTTGCCGCAAGCATGAACACCAGAAAGGAGTATCCAACATTTGAATAAATTTGGACTTGTTGTGCTCAAGAAGAATCAAGGATCAGTGCAAAAGAGAAACCGCAAAAGAAGTACGATGATCAAGCCTTCACAACAAGATTCAAGAACTTCAGGAACAAAAGGAAGTTTGGTTCAAGGAGGAAGATAAATCAAGAGAAAGACATTTCAGAAATACAATGCTTCAACTGTCGAAAGTATGGTCACTACAAGAATCATTGTCCCGAGCTAAGGAAATGGAAGGAGAAACACAAAGCATCAGTTTTTGAAGAAAAGGAACCTACAAAGAAGGCTAAGCAGCATCAAAGAGACTTCTTCTTCTAAAGGTAACGCTACTCTTCTTATTTCTTGTACATATCTTGTTTGTATCATCTCTATACACATCTTGTATATCTATTCCTTGAAAGATAATGTATTCCAAGAAGAATTATACCTATGAAAGAACAACAATATAAGGATTGATATCATTAGATAAAACACATGAAAGGATGAAATACATCAAATCAATCATGAAGAGACTCAGAAGAAGAAAAGACAGAAAGAAGTCAAAGAAAGACTTATAACTTTTTTGTAGAAGACAACAAGATGGAAGAATGGACTTTGTTAGACAGAGAGAGCCAATTATATATTGCAGAAGACAATAAGGATGCAAATGGAAGCATGGACTCTATCAGACGGAGGGAGCCGATTATATGCACTCATACATGAAGCAAGGATTAGGAGGGAGCTAATCCTATGATCCACTGAAGATGATGAAGTATATATCCATGATAGCAGCCATGAAAGACAATACGTATTCTTCAAAGAGAAGCCTTAAAGTATCCCTGGTTGTCCATCCACATCCATGATCCTATGATGGAATCTTTAGGGCATGGAATTTATAAGAAACTCCCTGGACCCGACAACTAAAGAAACACATGAATATTCCAAGAAAGAAAGAGAAGCCAAAACAACCAGTCATTGTATCAAGAATCACAAGATTGTCAGCCTGATATAAACTCAATAAAAGCAATCAAGCAAAGGAACTAGAAGTCGTGATGAAGAACAGTGTACGGAAGACTTATGAATGAAGGCATTGCGAGATCCAAAATTAGAGGTCCTCCCAGATGGAGGGAGAGGACTATGATGATTACTTGTTCCAGTAAACCAAACTTATCTCTACATGAGTCATTATATCATCCACAACATCCATGAGTTGGAGTTCTACATCAGATGAATGCAAAGAATATTCTCCAGAGAAATTGAATAAAGAGCGCATTAAGAAGCAATATCAAGACTTTGAGGCATACCAGAAAGAGACCCTTGTATGCAGATAAAAGAAGATAACTTGGTGGAGAACCTCCAGTTCACAACATAAGCGTGGTGAAGATTTCCTATAACATCAAGATGATTACTTAGTAGATCAGATCTCATGATGACAGAAGAAGTGCCACATGGATATGTTCCAGCTTTCCAACTATGATATACTCTATTGTTCAGAGCTTCATAAAGCTTTCACAGTGTTCCAAACTAAAGTACATTTGAAATCAAGCATTACATTATCCGTGATGAAGTTTAGAAAGGAGAAAGTGGTTCTCCAATACATATCTCCATAGATGAGCATATAAGCAAACATTTGGGTAAAGCTTCTATCCAAGATGAAATAGTTTGCGTACTCAAGCTGAAGCTTGTGGAAACGACTTCCTTATTGAAAAAGGAGGAGATCACTCCCAGGTTGGAAGGGAGCACTGAAAATATTATTGAAGACATTCATTTTCAAGATTGAAAAATAGTCCATCTTGGACAGATGCTTTCCTGTTTGGAAAGTGGATTGAGATTTCTTACAGACAATGATTTCCCATTGTAGTTAACATGGGAAATGGTCCAGATTGTTGATGTATCAAAGACAATGAATTCCCATTGTGGTTAACATGGGGAGTGGTCTAGGGCAGTCTCTCTTCTTGAGGGTTACTCAAGAATACTGGCACGCCTCGCCGGACAACGATTTCTCATTGTGGTTAACATGAGGAATGGTCTGTTTTGGAGGTTGATACAGGACAATATTTTCCTATTGTGGTTAACAGAGGAAATGGTCTGGATAGTCATTCCTTAGGGTTTATACATTCTCTCCAGGGTGCACTTTGATTAGTGTAGGAGGAATGGCCCAGGGTGGGGAATGGTCCAGGCTCAACAATTAGGGAAAGTCATTCCTTAGGGTTTATACATTCTCTCCAGGGTGCACTTTGATTAGTGTAGGAGGAATGGCCTAGGGTGGGGAATGGTCCAGGATTAGCAATCAGGGACAAGCATTCCTTAGGGTTTATACATTCTCTCCAGTGTGCAC
Source organism: Picea mariana (assembly GCA_032191745.1). Taxonomy (NCBI): domain Eukaryota; kingdom Viridiplantae; phylum Streptophyta; class Pinopsida; order Pinales; family Pinaceae; genus Picea; species Picea mariana. Next base: position 68,584 of record JASDQU010439632.1, read on the forward strand.
TTTGATTAGTGTAGGAAGAATGGCCTAGGGTGGGGAATGGTACAGGTTCAGAAGACAAAACATTTATTCTTCCTTGCTTGAGAAGAATAGTCTAGATATCTCATTATTCTACTCTGAGGGTAGATATTCTTTCAGATCTCACATATGTGAGTGAAAGATTGGCCCAAATGATTCAGTTTATATCATAACATTGTTTCTGTGCAGGTTGCTATCAGATGATTGTTATGAAGACTGTATGACAATAGATGTATACTACTGTGGTGGATATGTTCCATTGTTCGTGACTATATGTTGTTGATCAAGTACTTGTGTGTTACTTGGTGTGGTAGTGTACCCCTGGATTGTAGTTCTGATTGCCTTGAATACTATCAGCAGTTTATTGGAGATAATCATAAGCCAGATGAATGATGAACATAGATTTTCCAGACAAAAAATGGTTCAGATCATTTACTCTTCTAGATTAGAAGAATGGCTCTTGTATCACTCTGTGGAGTGAGCATCATGTCTAATTACTTAGATAGAGTATGGTTTCAAGAGATGATGTAGCTGATGACACTGATGATGATGATGGTGCTCATGATATAGTCTATACAACTATGTTGATGCTACCCGGTGAATGGTATGTTTTTGTGCTCAAAACCATTACCTGTAATACCTCCCTAGCTAGGAGGGAGTGTTGATATTATGGTAGTTGCTGGAGGTATTTACCTCCACGTGTGAACCTGACGAGAATAGAATACTTTGGGAAGAAAGAAGAAACCCTAATGAGTTGACTAATAACCCTAGAAGACTTGTCAGCTCAAGAAGATAATTTATATTAGGTTATTAGCCTCCAAGAGAAGAAGTCGGCCAGAAGAAATAATAATATACTGAACAAACAGATACCCAGAATAAGAAGTCGGCCTAGGCAGTTAGCCAAGAATACTATAAATACAGGGTGCCAGTCTCTCATTTGTCACAGTCTCATAATTGCAGAGCAAAAACTGGTGCACACTGCAGTACCCAGTCTTGTGCGCAGGTTTGAGGAGAGTTGTCGGTGCAGCTGCTGCAACTAGCAATTACATTTTGGCTTGGACTATCTCTTGGCTAGGGTTTGGAACATCTGATCAACCTTTGTTGATGCGCTATCCTTGGGGAAAGGTGCACTACCCTTTGTTTGGTTATCTAGCCTAGGGTTTGCTTCCAGAGTGATTCTCTGTCAAGGTTAAGGTGATCAGAGGGTGGATTCGGCCTATGGTTGGGTGACAAGGGTATTGTGAATGGTAAAATAAGCACACATCTTTCATATTCTAACAGATATTACATCATTTGGGTAAATGTTTTGAACATTGTATTTAAGAGTGTTTATAATTATAAAAACACAGTTCTTATGGATGATTCCAAAAAAAGTAATCTAAATGTGATTATGAAAATAACTATATTATTACAAAGACTTGTAATTATGAAGCTTGTAAATGATATGAAAATAAAATAAAATCTTTGAAAAATATAAATTAAATGTTATTCAATATTTTTACCATTTTTAAAAGAGTCTTGTATTATTAGCATATGAAAGTTTCTATAATCGTAAAAGAATTTGATATTTTCAATATTAAGGTGTTTGATATACTATATGTTTAATAGAAATTCTTGAATAAAAACATGAGGAGAATTTGAAAAGTATTTATTTTCAAATGATGGATGTCTTGAAATCCAACAATTAAGTATCTTATGCATTTGTTATTTTCAATGTGTGGTTGAGTATACAACTATGAAAAATGATTAACAATGAAACAAATAGTAATTAGGGATTATGTATTTGCATATTCTAAACCTAATTTCACATTTTTAAAATTTGACTTTTGTACTTTCTAAATCTAATTTTGGAATTTTGAAATCCGATATTAACATATTTGGAACCATATTTTGCACTTTGGAAACTCTAATTTCACACACTAGAAATAATGATTTTAACAATCTCTATAAGCACTTCAACTAAAACTAGTCCAACTTTAACTAAATGACCATTTTATTAATATAATTATTACTTTTATTTTCATATTTATTATAAAATTCAAAATTTCACAATTAATCAAGTTTTTATTATACATCTTAAAACCATTAAATCTCATCAAAGTTACAAACATGTGTTTTCTCTAAAAATATGTTATTCCTATTGTGAAATAATTGTATCCTTTCAATTATTATTATTATAACGTATGAATTATTTTTTATTAGATTGTTCTAATAATGATTTTTTTATATAACATGTGATCCAGGTGGATATTGGTGGCCACCCACCTATTTCAATTGCCTCCTCTTGTCCGTTTTGAGTTCAAAACGTTCTTCTGTACTTCTTTGTAATTGTGGGTTCTACACTTCTGGGGCTGTTTGAAGCCCTACGCATCTTCCATGTGGATACTAGTGGCCTCTCACCTAATCCAATTGGCTTATTTTGTATGTTTTCATGTCAACACATCTTGTTGTACTTTCAGGGCTATTTTCAAGCCCTAAACAATATTTTTTTTCTCTCACCACAATCAAACTGTAGACAGAGTTAGAGTTTGATGGCGTAATGTGTAGTTCTCTGAAGGACCTTTCCAACTGGCTATCACACACCTAAAATGGAGGTCGTATGCAAAAGTTACGACCCCGAGAAGTTGAGGTGCCAACTTACCCATAGGGGCCCACATGACTTTTGACGTTTCACCTCCTAGGGTTATGTTTTTGGATGTCTAGGGTTTTTACATTCATGAGTAATATCAAAAAATCCTTTGGAGCCTCATTGTAATCATTCCACTTAGACAGATGCACATAGCAGCCACATCTCTTCTCAGAGAGAACTACCACCATTCGAGCAAGTGTTTCAGTTCTGCAATTTTCATTTATTCAATAGAAGATATTGTTCACTGGATATATGTGTTGTTCTTCATATCTCTGTGTTTATTGTATTCAATCTATTAATCAGTTCATTCCGCTCCTAAATCCGAATCAACATGGTAATGTACAAGTTTAAAATGAAATCCACTTTTAAACCTAGTTTAAATTAGATCTCTTATGAAGAGAAATCTACCCACTTTAAACACATCTTMATTATACAATTAKCCATACCTTATCTCTTTATATATTTTCTTCAATATTCTTCATCTTAATCAACATTCTATAAACCAATAACTATGGTAAAAATTAATGGTGGTATATGTGTGAGGATTCTCTTATGTTGATTCACTTCTATGTCTTCCATTATTCTCTTTCTTAAGCTTGTTTTTCTTCATCTTAATCAACATTCTATAAATCAATAACTATGGTAAAAATTAATGGTGGTATATGTGTGAGGATTCTCTTATGTTGATTCACTTCTATGTCTTCCATTATTCTCTTTCTTAAGCTTGTTTTTATTATTTGCAGTTTGTAAGTTTTATAAAATATGATTGTTTAATTAATGAATTTTTAAAGTTATAAATGTTTGGTTACTATGAACTCTTAACTAACTATAACATTTACATTTCCATTATTCTCTTTCTTAAGCTTGTTTTTATTAATTGAAGTTTGTACGTTTTATAAAATATGATTGTTTAATTAATGATTTTTTAAAGTTATAAAGGTTTGGTTACTATGAACTCTTAACTAACTATAACATTTACATTTCCTTTCTAGTTGACAATGAGTATGTAAAAATAGTACATCAATATTTAAAGTAAGAAACTTAATAAAAAGTTTTTTGGAATATTGTAATTTGAAATATTATCTTTACATCATGATTTCATAACACTATAACTTTTTATTAGAGCTTTCATGTTGAAAGAGCATTAGACCTTTGATTTAATATAATCTCATTGTAAAGTAAGTTAAGGTAGATTCATTATAATACCATGTTTATTAAGTATTTAGAGAGATTAAAAGAAATTAAAATGTACATGTGTGGTTGATTAAAAGATTTTGAGTTAAGATAGATGTACATTGTTGTGTGTATTTGTGTGTAATGTTTAATATTATTTTCTTAAATTTTATTTTTTTAATTATATTTTGATTTATATACATAAATGTTACTCATCTCATTTATATATTAAATTGAAATCATATAAAAATATAAAAATTAAGTAGGACATTTTCTATTTAAAATTTCAAAAATTAATGTTTTTTTTTTAAGTAAAAAAGATAGTACCTGCTATATTAAGTTAACAGAGAAACATTGACAAAATACATAGAGATATAGTCATCCTGAGCCATCAAAAATGTTGTCGTTTTACCAGAAACTAGCATAGTTTGGAGTGAAATGAGTCTATGAGGATAAGCTAAAACTATTTTTCCCTCTGTCCTGCCTGAAGGAAACTAGGATAGATGGCCATAGTTCAAGTTTACATTTAGCAACAACATGATTAAACAAAAAACAAACTAGCATAGGAGAACTCAGATACCCGGTGACCTATCGCCATTGCCTTTATGCCACGTGGATCTGGCTGGGATGGCGAATGGTTGTGCGCACATTGGACATTTCCTCTTTGCTGGAGCATTGGAGTACGCATCAAGGAACAAGTCCAGATGCTGTCCCATGAGGACGGCTCTGTGCTCCTGGTCTGCCATGTGGCCTCAGAGTTCGAACACCAGAGCCAGATGCTCTGCACGAAGGAGTGGACCATGCAAGTCATTATTTCCTACCTCATCGAAGGTTTCATTCCCCATTTCCACGTTCATCCCTGCTCTGGCCTCGATCATGTTCAGTCCTACGCTGGCCGCATACACATTCATCCTTGCTCTGGTCTCGTCCACAGTCCTTTCTGAGCATGCATTGTCCCGAGCCTCGTCCTCGTTCGTTTCCTTCTTAGCATGGCTGGTGGGGTTGTAGTCATCCATCCACGGTATCTCTTCCACAATGCAAATTGGGAATTCGTCTGATGGCTCTCCCTTCGGACCGCTTCCAGCCTATATTTTAGGCACCATGGCTTGGGGTTCCAGGGTGGTTGCTAAATCCTCCAGGTACGGTGTTTCCTCAACATAACAGGTTGGAAAATCGTCCGCAATGCCTTCCTTCAGAAAACTTTCAGGCTCAATTGCCATGGCGTGCGTGCTACGTTCTATCCCAGGCTCAGCGATAATGGCATGGAGTGCCAATTGGTTGGCTCGAGCTCTCTGCTAGAGAATGGAAGTTGCTATTGATAGAGCACACTTCAGGTTCTTCCTCCTTTGCCTCTACTCTTTGTGGGTGTACCAGGCCGAGCCTCGGCGAGGCCTGCCTCACTTCCTTGTCATTGTTGATGAGGGGTGGATAAGGATACAGAAAGAATGAGCCAAAACGAGAATGCACCAAAATGAGAGTGAACCAGAACTACATGAGAGCTCCCAACCGGTGGGGAGGTCCAAAACGAGAGTGAACCAGCTCTGTCCAGGCTCTCCAACTTTCGAATTATCGAATGCCAGCTTCGCATGGCTGCCCATTAACCCTATCACATTGAATGTTGGCTGAGCGAGTGCGTTCGCGTGAGGGAGAAGTCCCTCCTCCGTATAGAGGCTGTAATGGCTGGCTACCATCGTAAATGCGGAAGGGATGGAGAGCGACCTACAACATTTAAGCTGTGGCTTGATGTTGAGCCATGTGGCAATGCATCACCACGTTTCACCCCATCCGGGGCTCAAACATTAATGTTAAAAAACTTAATTTATAAAATAAAAATGTATAACTTCTATAAATTTAATAATTTTCAACCACTTGATACAATAATTTAATATTTTTTTTTTATAATTTTTCAACCAGGTGATACACTAATTTAATCTAAAATATATGTACCAATTCAATAAGGTATAAATAGAAAAGGTTAAGAAACCTGAGTAACAATTCAAAAAATTATAAATGTAACTTAGGATGTAAGTTTTAAAAGTGATTGATGTTTTAATGTGAGGGGGTCTTGGCCATGATCTTAAAAATGGATTCTTATTCTTATTATTATTATTATTAACCATAACTAAGAATACGAACAACAACATTCAATAAAAGATTTAACAACACAATTTAGTAAAAGAATGCAATAACAATGAAAAAATAGTGAATAATATAAAGTTTGCTAATGGCAATTAATGTTATAACAATGAAAAAAAAAGTGCATGTATAAAGGAAATCTAAAAATAGCAATACATGAATATGTGTGAGGTAAAAATGATCAAACATTGCATTACAATGTAATATTATTAAAATTTTAAGTCGCATCAATTTTTATGTTCACATTAATTATGTTATATTTTATTCTTTTATATAAGTATATATATATATTTTTATTCATTACATACTAATTTTTTTTGCATAATCAATAATATTTTTACCTTTCCATTATGTAACGAATCATTACATTTAATATAAGGTTCATGATCTATTGTAAGGTAGAACTAAAACCCAATTTTTAGCTCTCTTCCATGTTATGAACATAATGATCATTCTTCCAAATCCAAATCCCAGTCCCATACCTAATGCTGTCAATGATAATTTTTCGTCCATGCAACTTAGCCACCCCACTTTGACATTACTATTCTTACCAACATTGTCTTCTCTCATTGGTCTTTTCTTTTCATTGCATGGATCTAAAGGACATCCCCATAAACACTTATTCTTTTGAAATGACATTGCACTGAAAGTGGAAAAATGTGTACCTATTGGAATTGGACCACATAGGTTATTAGATGAAACGTCTAGAACCACCAACATTGATAATTTAGAGAGATCTTGAGGAATCCCTCCACTCAAATTATTTTTTTCCAAATCCAACTGCTCCAAAGTAGATATATTACTAAGTGATGCAGGTATCCTCCCTTCCAATTGGTTCCCAGATAAATTCAACAGTCGCAAATTGCTCAAACATCATATTTTTGTAGGGATTTCTCCTATAAGATTATTGCTTGACAAGTCAATTATTGTGTTTGTTGCTAGCACATATGTCAGAGTATACTCATATCCTTTAATGACAACCACAAGAGTGGAATATAGTTCATTATTGCTAAGTTATGAAGATGCTTTGATTCAAAATCCATGCAGTCTCTCAAGATCAGTTGCTATTTTTCCACTAAATTTATTGTTTGATAAATCCAACACCTGCAACTTGGTGAGATTTGTGATTGATTGAGGAATGCCACCATGGAGATTATTATAACCAATACTTAACACTCTTAAGTATTGAAAGTTTGCAAGGTACCCATGAAGCTCACCTTCTAATCGATTTTTCCTTAAATCCAACAACTGACATTAAGTATTAGCCAAACATGTCGACAAAGTACTTGAGAAATAGTTAGAGTACACCAAGAAGTAACACAAAGAAATTGGAAAGTCTATGTTGTCGAGATCTCCACCAAGTGTGTTTTCCAATAGATAAAAAAATTGAAGTGAAACCATGCCATTAATGCTCTCTGGAATACTCTCAGAAATATTGTTTCTAGATATATCTAAATATAACAGAGCATTGAGCTTTCCTATACTTTGAGAAATACTCCCATAAATATTGTTATCAGATATATCTAAAAAAGAGAGCGCATTGATTTTTCCTATACTTTGAGGAATACTCCCATAAATATTGTTATCGGATATATCTAAAAAATAGAGAGCACTGAAGTTTCTCACTTCTTTAGGAATTGGACCTCTGATCTTATTAGTACTAAGGTCAAGTAATGTAAGCTTTCTCAATTTTGTAATGGCTTCAGGGATGCTCCCCGTGAGACAATTTGAACCAAGATTTAGATAAAGGAGATTACTACAATTTCCTAGAGCCAGAGGAATAGTGTTTTCTAATTTGTTAAAGCTTAGATGCAAGATCTCTAGCTTTTGTAGTAACCCCAATTCCATTGGAATTCTTCCACTGATGTTGTTATGAGAAAAGTCAATGTATAACAGCTGAGTAAAATTCCCCAATTCCATTGGAATTCTTCCACTGATGTTGTTAAGAGAAAAGTCAATGTATAACAGCTGACTAAAATTCCCCAATTCCATTGGAATTCTTCCATTGATGTTGTTATCAGAAATGTCAATGTGTGATAGCCGGGTAAAATTTCTGAGGGCTGGAATGTGACCACTTAATGAACTTAATGAGTTGGAGGATAAGTCAAGATAAGATAAACTTGTCATCAAACCCAAAATAGAATGGATTAGATCATTGAAATTGTTCCCTCCAAGGTCGAGATAAGATGGTCTCTTCATAAAACCCAAAAAAGAAGGGATCATACCATTGAAATCATTACCATTAATGGAAAACTCTGTGAGAGATGTGCAGTTGCTAAAAGAAGTTGGAATACTTCCATTTAGATTAAAATTCCAACCTAACTTGAGATGTTCCAACTCAACTAGACCATCAAATTCTGTTGGTATGGTCCCTCTCAAATAGTTAAAAGAAAGGTCGATCCATCGAAGAAGTGTGCAATTAGAGATTGATTTTGGAATAGATCTTTCCAGCGAATTCAAGGAGAGGTCGAATATTCTCAGCGCTTTAAGCTGCCCGAATTCGGGTGGAATTCCTTGAGTAAAATTATTACCAGAAAGAGTTAGAGTATGCAAGAAGGACAGGGTGCCAAGGGATGGCAAAAGTGTACCTTGCAATCGCACTCCATATACTGGAAAACCATCATCGTCGGCAGGAAGAATTATGGCAACCACTCTGCTAGTGTGTTGCCTGCAGGTAATACCATACTAGGAGCATACCTCCTTTGAGTTCTCCGGTGTCCAGTTGGACAACTTTCCAGCTGGATCCTCTTTTATGTGCTCTTTAAAAGACAAAAGAGCCTGCACATCCCTTTTCTTCTGATGGTCCATTGATGATGGAAATTGATGACGTTCCTCCACAAAATTATCAGAATCTGAGAGAGAAGGAACATAAGTGAATCCACCAGCCATGTGGTCAGGCAGATGATCATCATATAAACCTACATCTTCCATATGAGTATGGGAATACGACTTCCATATAGTTGCTACATGAACAGAGACAACCATGATCAAAAAGCCAACAAGCATCATCATGAGAGCAACACTGTTATGATCCATTTCTTCCCCTCTCTCCCTCTGTGAGACTCAAAACGTCCTTCAAAGATTGTTATAAGTTGTGTTGTTAAGTATGTACATATTTATAAATGAAAAAGGTCTATGAGACATAAATGTTTGTAATGAAATAACATGGAAAAGACAGACATTAACAAAGACTTAGAAAAATCATCGTATTGAAGGGGAGACAGAGAAGCGAAGGATGCGGACGTATTGACCTGAGGTATTCTTGGGCGGTGGTTTTGATCCATAAGAAAAGAAAGGCGTAAGGAAGTCATGAAAAGTAAAGAAGATGGACATTAACGCAGACTTGGAAACATCACCGTATTTAAGGGGAGATAGAGAAGTGAAGGAAGGGAACGTATTGGATTCAGGTCTTCATTGGCGTAGTTTCGATCCTTAAGTCCCAAGAAAGTCATGAAAAAGGCGGACTTTAACAAACAATCAGCATATCGAACGGGAGATAGAAGTGAAAGAAGTGGGCGGTGTCAATTTACACGTACAAGTACCATGTATTTCAATTGATTTGATTAGAATGGGTTGCATCCTTGGATGATGTATCCTTCCACTATATCAAGACCTCCACGATAGTGTGTTGGTGGAGAGAACACTCTATTTTATCAAGGACAACCTCAACCTACAAACAAATAGAACCTTCTTCATTTAGTTAGGGAAGGTTAGTTTGAATATTGCAATTAGATCCAACCATTTTCTTTAAGTAGGAGACATAATAGATATGATGAATTTTAGAGTCGTGGAAGTTCCAATTTGTAAGCCACTAGACCAATACGTTTGAGGACCTTATAAGAGGCATAAAACTTTGGAATAAGCTTTTGATGGTGGTTTACTTTGAGGGAGGTCTACTCATAAGGCGAACACTTGATCCCCTTTTTCAAAATGGCATTTGAAATGATATTAATCAGCTTGTTGCTTCATCCAATTTTGAGTCATTATGAGATTATCTGTAACACCTTGTTTCCCCCCATGATTATAATTATGCTAAGACTTCATATAATGTGATTATGAAGCATGCAATTATGTTGATGATTAATAGAAAACATCAGAGAACTGAATGAGAAGGAAATTCCTTGAGTAATGGTCATGATATCACAAATGGGATTGGTGAGGTGTAACTAAGAGGTTTTCAATGAAGAAAATAGGAAGCTTTCTCAACATTCCAAACTACAACTACAAACTTGAATGCATCACCTGCCAACATACTTAGATATGAATAGGGCCACGGGACCAATGATGGGTGGTAGGATTGGTGGTTGAAGCAGTTATAACTGTTGGCAAATGTTTGGGGGAAACAAAGAGTCAATCAGAAACTGACAGAAGGACACCCTTGGATTTCCCCTTTGATTTCAGAGCCTTAACTGGAGGGTTGCATTTGACAGAAGCCACGAGAATCCCTAGGATTGGATGGAAGAAGAGACCAAAGGTGGAAAAACATCATGAGAGGAGTGTGGAGAGACCAAGAGACACAGGAGAAGAGAAGAGTTTGCTTTTGTGCGTGGGAAATAAGACAATGCGCTTAGAAGAATTACAACATCCTATTCTCCATGTGTCTTTGTATCTGAGATCAAAAGAAGCTATCGATTTGGAAGCGATGATACTGACATTGGATCTTAAACTGTAATTGAATCTATTGGTAGGTTATCCGCTATTAGACTATCTGCTGCTGGGGTTGGTGCAGGCGAAACCTGATCAAATTCAATCTGGGATGGGGTATGCTACTGGGTCATTATATAGGCAGGAAGAGTGTCTGTCTGGTCAGTAAACTACCTTATCTAGGATTAACTGAAACTGGAATAGATGCTTTAGGTGCTACTACTAAAATGGTCTATGAGTAAACTGAAACTGGAATTAGTTTTAGCCGATATCCAATGGATGGATTATTTCTAGGTGCTAAAATGATGATGGAAAACTTAAACATGGATGCCCGACTCTTATGTGTAGAATGGTGAGACTGTAAAAAAAATTGCAGATATATTTTCGACTTTTCTCTTTGTTGACTGCATACCATAGGAAAATCCAAATGTAATATTTCCTTCCTGGTGTGTGGTGCGAACACACACCCACTACTCTAGCCTAGGCATGGAGTTTGGGTACTTCAAGGCTTCTTCTAGTATAGGTATGATGGTTTCATCAACAAAGACGTCTTATTGTATTTGAACAAAAGTATCTTTCTGTGTGATTATTTTTTTGTTTTTTGATCATGGGTTGTTAATCTAGCATGGTTGTTCATGAATATGCTACTATTATTGCACATGCCGGCAACCCCATATCCGAACTCTACCTTCCAGAATAGAATTGCTCAGGAATGCTCATTAATGTCTTCACTGACCCCCCCATGACTAAATTAAATACTATTAATTGTGCAGATTCTATTGTATGTGATCCTAACATTGCAATATATGTTAATACAATTCTTGCAGAATGTAAGCTTATCTGACGCTACACATACTTTACCAATGTTGTCACGCCATCTTCCCAATTGGGTATCAATCACGCAATTAGGAAACATTTGAGTCTGTAGGGTCCTATTTGAGAAATACAACTCCACAATAGGTGACTATACATTACTACAATCTGAGACATGCACAACATTTAATGCAGCTAAGAAAGTTGCACAACTATTATACAAATTACATTTAGAAAGGCCATACCTAACTTAACGTATTACAAAATACATTGCTAACTTGTATAACAAAGGATTAAACCCTAAAGTGATGACAATTTCGTTCCTGTGAGGAAATATTTTGGGCAATCCGATTGCTTGATAAACATTTTGTAAATTGCTTGCCAATCTGTTTTATTTTAACCCTCAACTTGTTGTTTTCCAAGTATTTCTAGTGGTTACAATTGATGCACATTACCTCTGTATTTCTTGGACAATGAATGTGTAGCACCTCCTCCACCATAAATAGCCACTGTCGTGCATCCACTTGAAGGAGCCGATGCAAATTTCTCCCTTCCAAAGGCCATCACTTTTGTTATGTCTTTGTCATCCTGTTGGCTTAACAAAAAAATGATTTTCTTTTCATCCACATCCACTCTGACTGAGTCGAGAATGGATTTAATGTTCTATGAATTGGGATTGTTGTTGCCACCTAGTACAACAAGCAAGTAGGTGACCACAACCCTCATCTTTTCTTCTCTCTTCATTAAATTTATTCACTCCACTCAACAAATACAAGCACATCCAACATGCAAAGCTCGTGTTCCTCTCTTATAATTGTCTTAAAGATTTGTAAATTGCTTCCACAATTGCATGTACAATTTCAAAATCCGACTGGGGTAAATCTTCACACAAGAACACTTCTTCATACACACAGCCAATAAATCCATGGGCAAATAGTGGTTCTGATACCAAAGGTTGGGTTTAATAACCAACAACAAATATACACAACTATTAGTTAAGCAAGGAACATCGATAGTTTACACTCAAGAAATTCCTGAAAATTGTATTAAATCAAACCATTTCCTTTCCAAATATTTCCATTTCCTTTGCTTTCCAACTATTTTGAAGGTGTAATGTTTTTTCCCACTAGTGAAAAATTTACTGTAGAATTGAAAGAAACTCACCATATATTTTACAACTATTTTGCAAAAGTTGAACACACAATGCAATTGTGTCTTCTTGCCCAGGTGCAACTCTGAAACAAGATCTAGTTCTTATCACAACAGAGAATACGCCAAGAAAATCTGGTTCACGCCACTAGAAGAAGAGAAACAAGGAGTACTTTGGTTCATGCCACAGGAAGAAGAAAAACAAGGAGGACTTTGGCCACATGAAGAAGAGGAGAAACATGGAGGATGAAGAAGAGAAATGAGGAAGGTAATCAACTAAGTGAGCTAATTGCTATTATATTATAATTGTACAGGTGTTAGAATTAGGTATTCTCTAGCACAATCATTGGATACTGCAACCTTGCATGCAATTTTGAACACCACAATAAGAAATATGAGTTATGGACCATGGACTATGGTCTCTGCTTTCATCGGGGAACATTTAATGTCTAGATATATTAATCCATCCTGGGATATATTATAACATCTTACGGATATATTATAGCCACTATCCTAAGTTTGAAACCAACCAACCTCGATATGAGGCCAAATACGACCTCAAATTTTCCCATTGGTTAAAAAATTGTTTTAGCTACTTGATAAGTGGATTAATAGTATTCAATGGTATACGAAATTAAAACTTTGGAATATATGTTTTGATTTGCATGCGAAATTAATGAAAATTGCCGAATTGTTTACAATAGGCCCTGTTGCTTGAAGGCGGGGACTAATAAGATATTGACAAAATCATCTTACTGATTGTAAAAAGGCCGTTAACACGTTATGAAGAGATGAATCAAATTTTTAGTTTCATTCAAAATTATAAAAAGGTTGGCTTTGATGTTTTTAGCAAAAGTTTTACATCATTTTAAAAAATTATAAAAATAAAATTATTAAATGATTTATAAAAAGTTGTAATTAATGTAGTAATATATAATATTTTTCAAGGCTTTTAAAATTATCGATATTAAACATTTTAATAACGCTTTGTTTGTTATATAATATAGATAAATTGTTAAATCTTACTAGTGTGATTGGTTTTGAAGGGTTTCGTTCTATATGGTAGCCCAAGTTTGAAACCCACTGTAGTCAGGAGGAGACACCTTAAAAATCCAATCATGCTAAGGGTTGTTGTGGCCCAAGACGAATGTAATCCCTGAGTGATTTTGATGACTTACATGTCCCTGGGTTGCGGTTTCTTAGCCATAGGCTAGTCTCATAAGTAATGGACACACAAGCAAACAAT
>JASDQU010439632.1:82449-103710 GCA_032191745.1 Picea mariana
TAGAAGAGTATCTAACATGAATATTGATAATGTCTCAAAGTCAAAGATACATAAGACAAATCAATTTTAAATCATTAAATATAGTTGATGGCTTGATCACTGACAGAGCTAAGCTAGAGAGAAAATGATAAGGAAAGGAGAAATATCCCTCAACAACCCCTATTCATATTATGTTCATCCAATTATAGACCTAGTGAAAAGTGTGTGTCTCGGGTGGATCTAGGAGTAACCATGATCTTCTATAATGACTTGAATCATTCGAAATCACATATTTTCTTCTATAGGACCTACAATGATACAGTGCATATGTGGCATCCATGGGAAACTCTGTATGTGTTGAATCACTTCACCGAGAGGACATGTCAGCATGAGAAGGAGATATATAAGATGTTATTAACACAATTAATTCAAAATAATAGGGAAACCAAAACATATAACTTTCAAATAGAAGAAATTAACTTTGACAATAGATCATAAGAGAGATGTGACTTCCAAAGTAAAACTATAATTGATTTAGTAATGTTCAATTTCACAGTTGGATTTAAGATATATTTTTCTTGTTCTTTGATAAAAAAAAAAATCTAACCTTTGTCCAAGTCTTAAATATCTACCTTCAAAATGTCTACAATAGTAAGTACTTTCATGAAGGTTTTGAAAGAGCTAACATATATCTTTTAACTAATTTAACTTTACAAAACAATGAGAGAGGATAAATATTATTCACCATGGAGAGAAAATTGTGGAACCTACCCAACATTTGTATGTCACATGCGCACAAGTGGCATCACCTTAGTAGGGAGATGTAGATCCCCATGGAATCCTTCCATACATCTCTACACAAATTTTATAATATTATGGTCATATACACTACATAAGTGTCACTATCATACCCTACTATTACCCAACCTATAAGATGCCCCAATGTGAATGTGCTTTAGACAATATTTATCCTTTCCCCAAAACAACATTAAGAGTAATTAAACCAATTTTTTAGCTCTTAAATGCAATGACCAAATAATTATAGCTTGTCCTGAACCATATATAGTTGTACTTGCATCATATTAACCTCTTTCATAAATAAAACCCAACATACCATTGTACCTATAATTTAAAAAAAGTCATATTTATAGTATTATACTGCAAATTATTATCCCTACATCCAAACATACCTATGCAACATTCATACATAAACCTTGAGAGTGTATATGTGCGTGAGTGTATGTTTGTCATGTTACAGCCTAGTTGCAACTTGGAGCAATTATCGTCATGGCAACCCAAGTTCAATTCTCAACAGAGTTCCTCCCACCCTGTGTGGTGTTTACTAAGTGTGGCTCATCATGGTTCGTACTTCTCCCTATTAAAAGGGGAAGTATGCTAAATAGTGATCTTGTCTATATCTATGTGAGAAATGCTAATCACAATTATTGTATCAATTTGATAGCTCTAGCACTCGCTTGTGACAATTAATGCTTGAGTTGAGATTGATTTTCTACCCAAGTTTTTAGTGCATTAGGTTTTTCCTTTAATATTTTTTTTCCTACCCAAGTTTTTAGTGCATTAGGTTTTTCCTTTAATATTTGTACATCAAATCACTAAATCATTGTCCAATTAGACAAAATATTTTCTATGTATTGTACCATCTCCAATCACTTAGATTTATAGGATTTTTTGATAAATCATAATGGTGGTCAAAAGTGTATACAAGATTTACCCATAGTTTGTAATGTAATAAAAATTCAAATGTTGAAGGGAAAATTGGGCCTTTCACAGATAACCTGAAGGGACTCATGAGATTTGATCCTTATATATAATCCTTGGGAGATTTCAAACTTAGTTACTCACTTAATGAGAACTATGACCTCAAAACAAAAATCGTACCTCTAAATATCCATATTTTTGGGTAAAGTCTTAAGAAAAAACTTTTAAATCAACCTCTGAATCAAAAAGTGATGTTTTCAATATCACTCTTTTTTTTTCGGGTTAAAATTACAACTTGTTTGAATCATGTCCTTGACAATTAGTATCATTTCAAACAAAAGCATTAAAATTGACTCCCGAAACGAAAAGTGGTGCTAACAATAGCACTTCATTTTTTTGAAGTTAACAACACAATTTGTTTGAAATTGTGGCATTGACAATCGATATCATTGCAAATTGAAACCACGGCCTAAAAAACCAACACTATCGCAAATAAAATCATAAAAAAATAAAAAGAAAACACATAAATATAAGGAAAAACCACAAAACAAAACAAACAACAAAAAAAAATTAAATACATCTATAATTACCATTTTTTAATTTTTAATATCTATCGAAAATGTATTTGTTTGCTATTTTTATATTTTTTTATATATTGTATTTTTTTTAAATTATTTTATTTTTTGTTTTCTTCCTTTTTTTTTTAATTGAGCCTTTTGTCAAGGCCACAATTTCAAACAAGTTATAATGTCAACCCCAAAAGAAAAGAACTGCTACTACTAATGTAACACCCTGTTTCCCCCAGCATGTAAAAATAACTATATTGGCCAAGAACTATGGCAAACTCAAAGATGTGAATGTTTGATTTGACGGACCTTTGCATAAAAGGTCGGTGAATGTAAATTATGTTATGAATATGTGTTGCATGACTGCTGGGAGGGGGATGTGCTAAAAGAGACCACGATGGCTAATGAGAGGTGGTGGAAGGGACCTGGAATGGTTGCGTTAACTTCCACTGAGCCAGTACCGTACTGGTTTTCACTTGCTCAAATACCAAACCAACTCTCTGACCTGGAATGGATTTCCCATCAGATTGGTAGGTGGGGAGGATCCTCAAGAGTTAATGAGGGGATGGGGGTGAACCACCCATCCGTAACAACCCTCAGACCTGACCACAGATGGTGAAATCCGCACCACATGAAACCTTGCAGAGAAAAAGGAAAGAGAGGAAATGTGGTAAGGAAGGGAGAGAGCGCGCACGACAGGGATCGTGAAAGAGAACTGGAGAAAACCCTGGAAACGTAGGGAGTTCTGAAGATATGATAAGGAGAGTAACCTTCGTCCTCGACTTCTGTTGAGCTGGAAGTAGGAGAATGAAACTCAAAGCATCGTGGTCTAGCTCAGGGGTGGCTAGTGGTAAATCTGTTTGGAGTCACTGGGACTACGAGTGGGTGGAAACGAGCACCCCTCCCAGCAGTTGCATCATGCCTGGTAGATTTGATAAGTGTTTTATGCCTTGTATTTTGAATTGAATATCATGAATACATGCTCCTATTTATATGCCCATAATGATTTCTATGTGGAACGATTGCCTGGTGTTTTAGACTGGAAATAATGGATGCATGTGTATACTTACATGCCATAGTTGGTTTCTGTACAAATGATTAAGTTTGGGGCATGAGTTTTCTCCATCGAGAATCGTTGTGTTTGCTTGACTCTCGTAATGTTCTAGGAAGGCTCTTCGAGAGTACTCTTCCCCGGGGATTACCCCATAATCCTTGGAACCGTACCGAACCTTTACCCAGAGACTCGACTAAGATCAGGGATGATTGCTCAAGAATCATCTGAAGGTTCATGTGATTCGGGTCTAGAAACCTTATGCAAGAAAGAGTAGCTCTCTAAGGTCTTGGAGTCATGGGAGTTTGAAGCTCTTAGAGGTTGAATTTCATGATTCAAGCTCAGAAAGGATAGTGAGTCCAATTATCAAAAGAGAATACCCCATCATTTGGTAGACGAATGGTCAGAATCCTTTCGAAAATGCATCAGATCTGTCAAGACCGATGGATCTAAAGGAGGAGCGCATGCGTTAACACCTCACCCCTTTCAGCCTTCGCAAGTAGAGATGGGATCTAGGACCATAGATCCAAGGATATGTCGGAGCTCTAATGATGGTTGATCTTAACCCTTGCATAGGCAGGGGAGTGGACTCGACAACGTCTTGAAAGTCCCGAAGTATTCAGAACCGTCCATCGACACAGGATGCGTGGTAGTTGGGTAACATTTCACTGACTTGTGACTTGGAGTGGTCAAGGGTAGGAATGCATGAACTCACGATTTGCGAGATCACAACGTGATCGTGGTCGTTGGATTCAAGCCACAGGAGAATTGTTGGATCAAAACCTCCGCGTGGTATCGCGTATTGGGGGTTCAAAGGTTGAAAGAATATCTTTTCGATTACAGAAATCATGAAGTACCGAGCATCGAGGGCTTGTGTGAACACATGGCACCTCCATTAGGTGGGGACCACATGGTTGACAGGTGGCGTAACAACAAGCRCCCAGAGAAAGGTGGAAGCCGGTGACTAGTGGTGGACACTTGTCACTCGGGAAAGATTCAACCCATTGTTGACTTATCATATCTCGGGGATTCGTAAAGGAGGAGCATGAGGGCTCAACACTCCAACTCACGATATGCGAGTAGCACTAGTACTTAGCCTAGGAAGCGGGTGATTGGTGGTGGACACTTGTCACCTGAGAAAGAGTCAACCCATTGTTGACTTATCGTTGCTTGGGGTTTCAAAGGATGAAGAAGTTGCACCTTGATCGCTAAGGCCGCGAGATGCCGAGAGCTGAGGTCTCATGTGATGGGAAACAACGACACAACTCGTAAGCAGAGTACAACGGAGGAGACATGTGGAGTGTACACGTCGCTTTGGCAGAGTCCACGTAACATTGACCTATCACGTATCGGGGATTCGTGAAGGAAGAGCACGAGGGCTCAACACTCCAACTCACGAGGTCACGAGCTGTGAGTACTGCTAGTGTTTAGCCTAGCCTAAAGTTATATATAGCAGGCGTTAGTGAGGAGGGAGCCATACCCGTATCACATCTCGGGTATCGACATTTGGAGAAAGAGAAATCAAGATCCTTGACTCTCCAACTCACAAGTTGCGAAAGGCACTTTTGCTAAGGCCAGGTTGTGGCCGTTTGGAGGAGTATAAGGGAAGGGATGGTCTACACTAGGCCCCATAGAAATTCAGGGATTCTATCCCTTGGAGAAAAAGATGAAAAATTCTTAGTTGTCATAGTGGGTGTGTGACAAATTGGTATCAGAGCATGGTTACAACACTTGGCCTGCTTGGGCTCATGAACAAGTTGCATAGAAAGTCCATTTGAAATACTCTTAAAAGGAGTAACCCTCTATATTAACCCCCTTTATCAAAAGTCGAAGTTAAGAATGAAAATTCTTATTGTGTGTATGCATTTGAAAAATATGAATTATGCATTGGTTATAAATGAATATAAATATTGACTAACAACAAGTGTTTTTCCTACACACAAGCGGACGATCAACCATGGGAAACTGCAGACGCATAGAATGGTGATGCACCATGAAGTGGGGTGATGCAGGAGCATTGCTCCATGTCACCCAGCCAGCCAGCCAGCCACGCCAGCGAATTCAAAATCGCACGCTAAAAGAGAGGCGCAGTCCTCATTTAAATTTGAAATGAATGTAATTAAATGTCTTAGGCTGGTGAGCCATGGAAGCTGTGCCTTTGAGAAGGCATTAGGTAGATCGGATTTAATGCAAGATCGACTGAGATATAGATCCATATGTTGGACTAGACAGCCATTGAATGTAATTTATTAGAGTAGGTGAACCTGGAAGGAAGCACTCGACGAGCCCCTCAGGTAAAAGAGATTTCTAGATCTCATTTTGAGTTAGTGATGGTAGTTGTAGAAGGGGAGAGTAGAGAAGAGCCGAGGAGAGCTCGAGAACACCTTTGTAAAATACAAGCATTTTCCATTTAATATAACAGAGCAGTTTTTCCTGCATTATTCTGTGTTGAATGGATGTCTGTGTGTGTTCTCCGTGTGTGTTGTGAATGTATGTTATGTGGATGCATTCTGTAGGAGAGTGTTTGATTTCAGGTTGAAGGTCTTTGAGGCTTCATACAAGGAGGGTGTGACAGAACGCTGCGAGTTCTGAGAGCTGTGCACAGAGGATGCACTTCTGAACTCTGCGGAGTCAGACAAAGACGTGTTGAGGCACAGGACTGAAGTCAACAACTCAGGAGAAGGAAGACCTGTGAGGTTGTTGAATACTTTGGAGGCAAGGCTGTGTATGAGGAACACAGTTGCAGACAGAACTTTGCTGTAAGTTCTATGAGAGCTCTGCCAGGTGGGCATTGAGCATACGCACGGGTTGCATTGGGGAAAGAACTCTGCTGTGAGTTCGGAGAAGACTAGAATCACTGAGGATTCTGAGAGGCTCTGCCAAGTGGGCATTGAGTAGGTGAAAAGGGTGCACATAAGGAGACAAAATCGTTAGAGTGTTCTGTGGAAGAGAAGATACTCCGCTAGGAGGGCGTCGAGGAAGTGTGCAGATAGGCACAGAAGGAGAAGAGAACTCTTTGAGTTCTGAAGCTGAAAGAAGAGTCCACTAAGGGACTTTTGCTAGGTTGCTAAACACCCATAAGGACTCAGCAAGAGGGTTGGTTGAGCAAAAGGATAACCAGGAAGATAAAATCCCCCAAGGGGTCTGAGTGTTTGTGAAAGCTAAGAAGAGATATCACTTTGTGCATGAGAAGATTCTGCAGGAGCGTAGACGTTGAAATCCTTTAAGGATTCGGGAGAGAATAAGCTCAGAAGGAATATCATTGTGGGGAATGCATGTGAGGCTCGGGGTTGTAGAGCTCGCAGAGGAAAGAAGCACAGACTGAGGCCTTTTGAATCTTTGAAAATTATTCCAAGGGAAGGAAGAAAGAGCGCCAAGCTCGGGAGGAGTAACATCGGTCATTCGATTAGCCGATAGAATCTGGACCATTGGCTTTCAAATCCAAGGAGCAGCCGGAGGAGTGCACAAAAGAAGGATGGATCTGAGCTGTTATATCTAGAGCGTAATACCCGATAGCTGTTAGATCGATTGGGAGCTGCGTGAGGTTTAACTTCGCAGACAGGAGGAGAGAAGTCCCGACATGAGGAGTGATCATCGGGATATCGGGAGGATCAAGGACGTGAGGAGAGTCCTTCGACATCAGAGATCTTGAATTAGTGATGAGGATCTGGACCGTTCGTTGGGAGTGGATGCGTGTCACGAGAATACCCACATCAGGTACTCGGGCATCGGAGGTTGGAAGAGGAAGCCATTCGACTTCACGAGCAGCGAAATGGCGAGAGGATTGTAGCCGTCCATCTGAGGAGGAAAGGTGGCAGAGATCGGAGAGATCTCACAAACTCGGGAGTTCATAGGGTAAATGCCCAAGTATTGGGTGTTCAAAGTCGCGAGGTGCGAGGATGCGAGGTGGCGAAGGAGCGAGAGGATCGTATCCATCCATCTAAGGAGGACAGGTGGTAGAGATCGGAGAGATCTCGCGAACTCAAGAGTTCATAGGGTAAAGGCCCAAGAATTGGGTGTTCAAAGTCGCAAGGCACGAGGATGCGAGGCGGCGAAGGAGCGAGAGGATCGTAGCCATCCATCTGGGGAGGACAAGTGGCAGAGATCGAGGAGATCTCACGAACTCAGGAGTTCGCAGGGTGAAATCCCAAACATTGGTTGCTCAAAGTCACGAGGCGCGAGGACGTGAGGCGACAAAGTAGTGAGAGATTTGTAGCCATCCATCTGAGGAGGACAGGTGGCGAGAGATCGAGAGATCTCGCAAACTTGGGAGTTCGCAGGTTGAGAACCCAAACATTGGGTATTCAAAGTCATGAGGACGTGAGGAGTGAGGAGGAGATAGCCGTTGGATATGGATTGTAGGAGGACCGTTGGATCCACACGTGGGATTGCGTATCGGGGTCTCGCAAGAAAAGACTCGAGGATTTGGTCGCAAAAGTTGTGATATTGCGAAAAGCAATATTTCGACAGCTGGAGGATAGTGTGGACCATAGCAAAACCGACGAGTGGAGTATAGGTGGCATGAAGCCCTCGGGATCTCACTGCAAGAAGTCCTGAGGTATTGGCATTAGGAGTTGCGAAGTGTCGAGGAGCTGAGATTCATGTAGGACGCGTGGCAGAACATAAGGTGGGACCGCGTGACCGAAGGGTGGACACGTGTTGTCTGAAGATAGGAGTCAACACTCCATTGAATTCTCGCATCTCGGGGATTCACGGAGTAGGAGGGTGAAAACTCGACGGTTCAACTGGTGAGGTTGTGAGGCAAGGCCACGGACACGGGGCAGTGGTCATATGGTGGAATCTTAGCCAGGAGGGCTATCGCATAGGAGCTGAGAGCTTATCAGAGAATCAGAGGTCGGGAGTTGGAGAGTATAGTGACTCTCGACAGTAGAAATGTGGAAACCTCGAAACCCCGATAGTGAGTCGGGGATAACCACGGCTAAGTGCAGTAGCCGATAAGGAGGAAAAGAAAGGACATGTGGATCGGGTCAGGCTTTCAACAGGGATTCCACTTGGGAATCTAAAGAGTCGCTTCGGTTCAGAAGCAGAAAGGGTTTTGAACAATCCTGTGAGTGGGAGAGCGCGACGAGGGGACGGTCGCGTTTTACAGCTCACATCAGGTGGTATCAGAGCACAGATTCTTGTCTGTATACTTCAGGCAAGAGGGAGTGAGGAGAAAAGAGAAGCACTCTGATACTCACATCAGGTGGTATAAGAGCTTGAATTCTTGTCTGTATATTTCAGGCAAGAGGAGAAAGAGAAGGCAGGAGGAAGATAGAGTTGCTGAGGACTCTGTGACGATTGTTTACAGGTAGGCAACAATCCGGAAGACATTCAGGGAGACTTTGAGAAGATGAAGCTAGAACACTCAGGGATGCAGGGTGACAGCAATAGATCTGCCACGGAGGCAGATAGATACAGCAAAACGGCTACTGAATGCCATAGAAAGAAGAGCAAGGAAGAAAAGCTTTCCGAATGGGATGAAGAAGAGACTAGAAAGCTATATGAATTAAAAGAAGACATAGAGAAACTGGAACTGTGGATAAGGTAGGATAGGAGGAGGGGACGAATGCATGAATTGCCCATGAAGAAGGCAACAACAAAATGGCCAGTCAGGGAGTTGATGGTCATGAGACAGCGCAGGCTATTAAAGGGATGGTTGAGTTATGCTGAAAACCTCAAGGCCACAGAGGAAAAGATGGTTGAGGTATGTAAATCAGAGACTGGGAGAGATCTCGATGATTGGGATGATGAAGAATTTGAATTGGGGTCATCTGAGGATCTCAAGCATTGCCAGGAAGGCAGAGAAGAAGAAATTCCAGTTTTCCAGGAGGGCAACGAGCTGAGGTCGCTGCGGGATCTCACAGACTATCAGGAGGACAGTCGAGGAATTTCAATTTTCCAGGAGGGCAATGATGAGAGATCACTGAGGGATCTCGAAGACTGCCAGGAGGGCAGCGAAAGCATCTCTTATTGCCAGGAGGGAAAATATGAACCTTTGGGACCATCTAAGGGTCTCATGGACTCGGAGGAGAGTTCAATTCAACAAGGAGTGCTGATGAAGATGGGGTCGGTTGATCTCATGGTCTGCTAGGGAAGCAACAGCAGCATCCCATATTGCCAAGTGGGCAGGGATGAGAAGATGAGACTATCTGTGGGTCTCATAAACTTAGAAGTGAGTTGGAATCAGCCAGGGGAGTTGACAGAGCAGGAGGATTTGGATCAGCAGGTGCAACTGACAGAGGAGGAACAACAGGATGGTCTTTTGATGATTGGGGGAATTGGGGTATTCCTACCATGTGCCCAGGAGGAGGTAGAAATTTGTGTCGCAGATGGTGCAACCGTAGAACAATCACAGTTGGAGATGATTTTCAGGAAAGAGGAGAAGTTGGAGCAGACTTTGGAAGTTGCCCAAGTAGATGAAGAAGATGAGCATTCTGAGGAATGGCTCATTACTTTTAGCCATGATGTTGAAAGAGCTGTAGCATTGGAGCTGACAGCCGAAGAAGTGGAAGAGGATGATGATCATTTTGAGGAATGGCTCAATGCATTCAGCATAGAAGATGAAAAGACTGCAACATGGGAGGTTGCAGAACCAGAGGAAAAAGAAGCAGGCAACATTTGTTTTGCTGATCTGTGGCAACAATTTGAAGCCCTGGAAGAGAGGGTGAAAGTGCAGAGCGTGCACATCCAATAGGTAAAGTTGGAAGTTGATGAAGGAGGCATGGGAGATCATGGTGATCTTCTCATGTGCAAAAATTTTTTGCAGCTGAGGAGACTGCATGAGCAGAACCAGCCACTAGAGCAGCTGGATGAGGTGATAGAGGACATCAGAAGGATGATGTTGAGATCAACAGAAACTGCCAGCGAGGAGAAGCTGGGCAAAAAGGAAGTAGCAGCAGCAGCGGTGCAGAAGCAGCAGCAGGAAGATGGAGCAGATGGGAGGCTCCAAAGACTTGTTTGGGATCAAGGAGGATTTCCAACAACTTAGAGGGGAAGCTCATGAGCAGGAGATCATGATTTTTTTTTTTTTTGCAGCTGAGGAGTATGATGCAGGAGCATCGCTCTATGTCAGCCAGCCAGCCAGCTAGCCATGCCAGCGAATTCAAAATTGTACGCTAAAAGAGAGGCGCAGTCCTCATTTAAATTTGAAATGAATGTAATTAAATGTCTTAGGCTGGTGAGCCATGGAAGCGTGCCTTTGAGAAGGCATTAGGTAGATCGGCTTTAATGCAAGATCGGATAAGATCTAGATCCAGATGCTGGACTAGACAACCATTGAATGTAATTTATTAGAGTAGGTGAACCTGGAGGGAAGCGCTCGATGANATGTCTTAGGCTGGTGAGCCATGGAAGCGTGCCTTTGAGAAGGCATTAGGTAGATCGGCTTTAATGCAAGATCGGCTAAGATCTAGATCCAGATGCTGGACTAGACAACCATTGAATGTAATTTATTAGAGTAGGTGAACCTGGAGGGAAGCGCTCGATGAGCCCCTCAGGTAAAAGAGATTTCTAGATCTCATTTTGAGTTCGTGATGGTATTTGTAGAAGGGGAGATTAGAGAAGAGCCGAGGAGATCTCGAGAACACCTTTGTAAAATACAGGCATTTTCCATTTAATATAACAGAGCAGTTTTTCTTGCATTATTCTGTGGTGAATGGATGTTTGTGTGTGTTCTCTGTGTGTGTTGTGAATGTATGTTATGTGGATGAATTCTGTAGGAGAGTGTTTGATTTCAGGTTGAAGGTCTTTGAGGCTTCATACCAGGAGGGTGTGGCAGAATGCTGCAGGTTCTGAGAGCCGTGCACAGAGGATGCACTTCTGAACTCTGCGGAGTCAGACAAAGACGTTCTGAGGAACAGGACTGAAGTCAACAACTCAGGATAAGGAAGACCTGTGAGGTTTCTGAATACCTTGGAGGCAAGGCTATGTATGAGGAACACAGTTGCAAACAGAACTTTGCTGTAAGTTATGTGAGAGCTATGCTAGGTGGGCATTGAGCATACGCATAGGTTGCGTTGGGGAAAGAACTCTGCTGTGAGTTCGGGGAAGACTAGAATCACTGAGGATTCTGAGAGGCTCTACCAAGTGGGCATTGAGCAGGTGCAAATGGTGCACATAAGGAGAGAGAATCGTTGGAGTGTTCTGTGGAAGAGAAGATACTCCGCTAGGAGGGCATCGAGAAAGTGTGCAGATAGGCACAGAAGGAGAAGAGAACTCTTTGAGTACTGGAGCTGAAAGAAGAGTCCACTGAGGGACTTTTGATGGGTTGCTAAACACCCATAAGGACTCAGCAAGAGGGTTGATTGAGCAGAAGGATAACCAAGAAGATAAAATCCCCCAAGGGGTCTGAGTGTTTGTGAAAGCTTAGAAGAGATAGTACTTTGTGCATGAGAAGATTCTGCAAGAGCGCAAACGTCGGAATCCTTTAAGGATTTGGGAGAGAATAAGATCAGAAGGAATAGCATCATGGGGAACGCATAGTGAGGCTCGGGGTTGTAGAGCTCATAGAGGATAGAAGCACAGGCCAAGGCCTTTTGAATCTTTTGAAATTATTCCAAGGGAAGGAAGAAAGAGTGCCAAGCTCGGGAGGAGTAACATCGGCCGTTGGATTAGCCGATAGAATTTGGATTAGCCGATAGAATTTGGATTGTTGGATTTCAAGTCTAAGGAGCAACCTGAGGAGTGCACAGAATAAGGATGGATCTCAGCCGTCGGATCTAGAGCGTAATACCCGACAGCCATCAGATTGGTTGGGAGTTGCGCGAGGTTTAACTTCGCAGACAGGAGGAGAGAAGTCTCGACACGAGGAGTGATCATCGGGATATCAGGAGGATCAAGGATGTGAGGAGAGTCCTTTGGCATCAGAGATCGCGAATTAGAGACGAGGATCTGGACCGTTCATTGGGAGCGGATGCGTGTCATGAGATTACCCACATCGGGTACTCGGGCATCGGAGGTTGGAAGAGGAAGCCATTTGACTTCACGAGCAGCGAAATGGCGAGAGGATTGTAGCCGTCCATCTGAGGAGGATAGGTGGTAGAGATCGAAGACATCTCGGGAACTCGGGAGTTCGCAGGGTAAAGGCCCAAGTATTGGGTGCTCAAATTCGCAGGGCGTGAGGACGCGAGGTGACGAAGGAGCGAGAGGATTGTAGCCCTCCATCTGAGGGGGAAGGTGGCAGAGATCGAAGAGATCTCATGAACTCGAGAGTTCGCAGGGTAAAGGCCCAAGAATTAGGTGTTCAAAGTCGCGAGGCGCGAGGACACGAGGTGGCGAAGGAGCAAGAGGATCGTAGCCGTCCATCTGGGGAGGACAGGTGGCAGAGATGGAGGAGATCTCGCGAACTCGGGAGTTTGTAGGGTGAAAGCCCAAACATTGGTTGCTCAAAGTCGCGAGCCGTGAGGACGCGAGGTGGCGAAGTAGCGAGAGATTTGTAGCTGTCCATCTGAGGAGGACAGGTGGCAAGAGATCGAGAGATCTCGTGAACTCGGGAGTTCGCGGGTTGAGAACCCAAACATTGGGTATTCAAAGTCACGAGGACACGAGGAGCGAGGAGGAGATAACCGTTGGATCCAGATCGTAGGAGGACCGTTGGATCCGCACGTGGGATCGCGTATCAGGGTCTCGCAAGAAAATACTCGAGGATTTGGTCGTGAAAGTCGTGATATTGTGAGAAGCGATATTTCGACAGCTGGAGGATAGTGTGGACCATAGCAAAACCGGGGAGTGGAGTACAAGTGGCACGAAGCCCTCGGGATCTCACTATGAGAAGTCCCGAGGTATTGGCATTAGGAGTCGCGAAGTGTCGAGGAGCCGAGATTCGTGTAGGACGTGTGGTAGAGCATAAGGTGGGACCGCGCGGCCGAAGGGTGGACACGTGTTGTCTGAAGACAGTAGTCAGCACTCCGTTGGATTCTCGCATCTCGGGGATTCGCGGAGTAGGAGGGTGAAAACTCGACGGTTCAAACGACGAGGTTGCGAGGTTGCGAGGTAAGGCCACAGACATGGGGCAGTGTTCATATGGTGGAAGCTTAGCCAGGAGGGCTAGCGCATAGGAGCCAAGAGCTTATCGGAGAATCGGAGGTCGGAAGTTGGAGAGTACAGTGACTCTCGACAGCGGAAACGCCAAAACCCCGAAACCCCGATAGTGAGTCGGGGATAACCAAGGCTAAGTGCAGGAGCCGAGAAGGAGGAAAAGAAAGGACCTGTGGATTGGGTCAGGCTTTCAACAGGGATTCCACTTGGGAATCTAAAGAGCCGCTTCGGCTCAGAAGCAAAAAGGTATTTGAACGATCCTGTGAACGGGAGAGCGCGACGAGGGGACGGTCGCATTTTACAGCTCACATCATGGGGGATGGCTCCCACAATAGAGACAAAGAGTCTGATGAAAGGAGAGCAGTAGAGACCCCTCCAGATCTAGCTGAGACTGTGAGGAGCCTCATGGTCGAACTACAGAGCTACAAGGTTGACAAGGAGAGGTTGATAAAAGAGCAAGAGAAGCAAACAAAAATTAATGCAGTCTTGCTGCAGAGTTTATCTGACATGAAAAGACAATTGCAGCATGGACCTAACACCAGCCACGCGGACCGACGATAGACAAATAAAAGTCGAAGTCCACCTGAGATACGGAAACATGGTCTTTTAAGTGGCCACACTAGGAAGAGTACCTCAAGAAAGGTCCACCCCAGAGATAAGGGACAAGCTTTAGACGATTCCTCTGGAAAGGAAACTGGCAAGTCGGAGGGATCTTCTAGTAGCAAAACTACTTATTATTCCTGAAAAAAATGGAAGAAACGAAAACATTCCAAAATTCATAATCTCGAAGAATTCAAGAAGGCCAAACCACCCTCTTTCGACGGTGAAATAAAGAAGGGGGAGGAAGCAGAGGCCTAGCTGCTTGGACTAAAGAAGTATTTTAGAGTCCATGACTTCTCAAAAAACTTGAAGGCCTGAGTAGCCACTTTCAGCTTGAATGGAAAGGCTTCCATTTGGTGGGAAGACCTTAAGAATGTAAAAGGGATTCATGAAGAGGACCTATCTTGGGAATGGTTTGAGAAATATTTCAGGAAGAAGTATCCGTCGGAAAAGTATTTCGATGAAAAGACTAAAGAATTCTATGAACTCAAGCTGGGGAAACTCACTATAGAGGAATATGTTAGTAGATTCCTCGAATTGCTGAGGTACTTACCCTATATAAAAGAAGAAAAGGCAAAGGTGCAACGATTCATCAGTGGACTACCTAAGGACTATCGGAACATGATTGAGTTTGACGATCCAAATAACCTATAAGACACTATCCGAAAGGCAAGATATTGTTATGAAGAACATGGGCATAGGACAGAACCTCATGAAAGCTAAAAGTAGAAGAATAGTTCAGGATTCCAGAAAAAGAGGTTTAAATCCCCAAGATTTAAAAACTATAAAAAGGACTCAAGGATGAGCTTCCCAACCCGAAGTGTACATCAGCAGAATTTCCCCTCCCAAAGAATAAATAAACCTTCTGGATCTACCCCAGGAAAGATTGATAACCCAAAGAGAGAACCCTTGAAATGTTGGGGTTGTGGAGAAGAACATCTACTGAGGGATTGCCCTCACCGACAATAGAATAGTCGGAGAATTTACAACATTCAAGAAGCTACCACTGTCAATGACGTGGCCATGAGTGTGCTGCAAATTTATGTAGCCTTGGATAATAAACAAGATGACCACCAAGCTTCAGTGGTGGATATGGAAGGTATGATCACCAACCATCTAGTGTCTATTCTAATTAACCCTGGTTCAAATTTGAGTTATATAACTCCTAAGGCTATTGATAAGTGTAAATTATAGCCACATAAACATGCCAAGCCATGGTTGGTACAATTAGCCACTGGAACCAAAAGAAAGGTAGCGGAGGTCATACCAGCTTGCCAATTCACTATAGGTGAATTCCCCACCCAAGCAACCCTTAACATACTACCCCTAGGATCATATGACCTGTTGATTGGTATGGACTAGCTAGCCACATATAAAGCCAAACTGGACTGTTACCATAAAACCTTAGAATGTGTAGGTGAAGAAGGAAGAAGGATAACCCTTCAAGGGATCCAAAAACTTGTCTCGGTGAGACGAATATCAGCCCTTCAAATGAGAAAGTATTGCAGAAAGGGATGTCCACTTTATGCGATACAGGTGTTGGAACAGTTGAAGATGACAAACCAAGCCTCGAAGACCACCCCACACTAAGAGAATATAGAGATGTATTTCCGGAAGAGGTGCCGGGTCTACCTCCGAGAAAGGACATTGACTTCTCGATAGAACTTGCACCAGGAGCGGTGCTAGTGTCTAGGACACCCTACAGGATGAGCACACTCGAGCTAGTTGAGCATAAATTACAATTAAAAGAAATGATGGACAAAGGCTATATCCGGCCCAGCGTGTCTCCATGGGGAGCACCAGTTCTGTTTGTAAAGAAGAAAGATGGTACCCTCCAATTGTGCATATATTATAGACAACTCAATAAGGTAACCATAAAGAACAAGTACCCCTTACCTAGGATCGACGACCTACTCGATCAATTGGGAGGTGCTTCCATCTTCTCAAAGACTGACTTGAGATCTGGATACCATCAAGTCCAAATCAAGGGTGAAGACATCTACAAAACTGCCTTTAGGACAAGATATGGTCACTATGATTTTGTGGTAGTACCATTTGGATTAACCAATGCCCCTGCCACTTTTATGTGCTT
Source organism: Picea mariana (assembly GCA_032191745.1). Taxonomy (NCBI): domain Eukaryota; kingdom Viridiplantae; phylum Streptophyta; class Pinopsida; order Pinales; family Pinaceae; genus Picea; species Picea mariana. Next base: position 98,495 of record JASDQU010439632.1, read on the forward strand.
AAGAACAATGTGCTCAACAAACTCCTATACAAATTTGTACTAGCTTTTATTGACGATATATTAATTTACTCCAAGAATAGAGAGGAACATGAGGAACATCTTAGACTTGTGGTTCAAGTGCTAAGAGAACATCATCTCTATGCCAAATTTAGCAAGTGCGACTTTTTTCAAAAGCAAATACATTACTTGGGCCATGTCATATCTAAAAAAGGAGTAGCAGTAGACCCTGACAAGATCAGGTCTATTATGGAATGGCCTACCCCAAAGGACGTTTTAGATATCAGATCTTTTATGGGCTTAGCAGGATACTATAGGAGATTTATAAAAGGATTCTCCAAAATTGGTTGTCCAATCACTGCCCTCAAGAAGAAGGGAGTTAAATTCACGTGGACACAAGAATGTGAAGAAAGATTTCAATCCCTAAAACATCTACTGACCCATGCACCCGTGCTGAAGATTGTTGATCCCGAAAATGACTTCCTCATGTGCACAGATGCCTGCAAGGAAGGGCTTGGAGGAGTCCTTATGCAAGGAGGAAGTGTAGTCTGCTATGAATCCCGAAAATTGAATGAGCACAAAGTCAACTATGTGACCCATGATCTAGAGCTAGCCGCTATAGTGCATGCCTTAAAAATGTGGAGGCATTACCTCCTGGGAAGGAAATTTGTACTTATGACAGACCATTGTGGATTGCGATATCTGTTTGACCAACCAAAGCTCAATGCCAGACAAGCTAGGTGGATGGCCCTCCTTAGCAAATTTGATTTTGAAATCAAACATGTTAAAGGAAAGGAAAATAAGGTGGCCGATTCCCTTAGCAGAAGTATGAAAACGATTCACCTGGCAGTGGTGAGCACCCGCGAGATGAATATCAAGGAAAGAGTCAGGAATGCACAAGAAACAGACACATTCTTCTAGACTGTGACCTCGTACCTGGAGCAAGAACCCACAGGGATAAAGTATGAAGGCTACCAGATGATAGATGGAGGTCTGCTAACTTACAGAAACAGATTGTATATTCTAGATTGTGATGACTTGAAAAGGTCCATAGTGGATGAACTACATAAAAGAACATATACTGGTCATCCAGGATACCAGAATATGATCACAGCCACCAGGAAACAATTCTATTAGCCTGGATTAAAGAAAGACATAGTTGAGTACTTAGCCAATGCATAGAATGCCAACAGGTTAAAGTAGAACACCGACACCCAGCAGGATTATTACAACCTCTACCAATCCCAGAATGGAAATGGGAAACCATATCCATGGATTTCATCACTGGATTACCAACCTCGACCAAACAGAATGATGCCATCATGGTATTGGTGGATAAATTGAGCAAGTCTGCTCATTTTATCCCCGTCAAGTCGACTTGCAAGGCAATAAACATCACCAATGTATTCATGAAGGATATATTCAGACTACATGGTATGCCTAAAGAGATTGTGTCTGACAGAGACACGAAATTTACTTCCAACTTTTGGAAATCCTTGATGGTTGGTCTGGAGACCAAATTACTGTTTAGCACATCCTATCATCCTCAAACTGATGGACAGATGGAAAGAGTGAACCAAATATTAGAAGACATGCTAAGGATGCATGTAATGCATTGACCCAAGAAGTGGAAAGATTACCTACCACTGGTGGAATTCGCCTACAACAATGGATACCAAGAATCCTTGAAGATGAGTCCTTTCGAAGTCCTCTACAGTAGGCCGTGCAACACTCCAGTTAGTTGGGGTAATCACGTAAACATAATTACTATTGGAGCCGATATGTTGAAAGAAATGGAACAACAAGTGACTCAAATAAAACAAAATCTAAAGGCCGCACAGAACAGACAGAAAAGTTACGCCGACCAAAAGAGAACTCCAAGAGAATTCAAGACAAGAGACCACATATATCTCAGAGTTAGGCCCAGGAAAAGTTCCTTGAGGATGGGAGCTTGTGCCAAGTTGGAACCTTGGTATTTTGGACCCTTTGAAGTTATAGATAGAGTGGGACTTGTAGCCTATAGGCTAGCACTTCCTCCCACAGTAAAAGCACATAATGTTTTCCATGTTTCATTATTGAAGAAATATGTACATGATTCTAATCATATAATTGACTGGTCTGTGATCCAGGTGGAACCGGAGGGAGAATACCTGCTAGAAACTCAATGCATACTGAACAGAAAGGAAACCCCCCTCAGGAACCGAACCATTGCACAGGTCAAGGTGCAGTGGAAACATTTTGGCCCAGATGAGGCTACGTGGGAAATGGAAGATGCCATGAAACAAGCATATCCGATTTTGTTTACTTCTATACATACATGCCATATTGATAGATAGAACATTGAGGACGATGTTCCTTTAAGGGGGAGGGATTTGTAACACCCTATTTCCCCCAGCCTGTAAAAATAACTATATTGTCCAAGAACTATGGCAAACTAAAAGATGTGAATGTTTGATTTGACAGACCTTTGCATAAAAGTTCGATGAATGTAAATTATGTTATGAATATGTGTTGCATGACTACTAGGAGGGGGATGCACTAAAAGAGACCACGATAGCTAATGAGAGGTGGTGGAAGGGACCTGGAATGGTTGCGTTAACTTCCACCGAGCCAATACCGTACTGGTTTTTACTTGCTCAAAGACCAAAGAAACTCTCTGACCTGAAATGGATTTCTCGTCAGATTGGTAGGTGGGGAGGCTCCTCAAGAGTTAATGAGGGAATGGGGGTGAACCACCCATCCGTAACAACCCTCAAACCTGACCGGGGACGATGAAATTCGCACCACACACAACCTTGCAGAGAAAAAGACAAGAGAGGAAATGTGGTAAGGAAGGGAGAGAGCACGCGCGATAGGGATCGCGGAAGAGAATTGGAGAAAACCCTCGAAACGTAGGGAGTTCTGAAGATAGGAGAAGGAGAGTAACCTTCGTCCTTGACTTCTGTTGAGCTGGAAGTAGGAGAATGAAACTCAAAGCATCGTGGTCTAGCTCGGGGGTGGCTAGTGGTAAATCCGTTTGGAGTCACTGGGCCTAGGGTTGGGTGGAAATGAGCACCCCTCCCAGTAGTTGCATCACACCTGGTAGATCTGATAAGTGTTTTATGCCTTGTATTTTGAATTGAATATCATGAATACATGTTCCTGTTTATATGCCCATAATGATTTCTGTGTGGAATGACTGCCTGGTGTTTTAGACTGGAAATAATGGATGCATGTGTATACTTACATGCCATAGTTGGTTTCTGTACAAATGATTAAGTTTGGGGCATGATTTCACTCCACCGAGAATCATCTTGTTTTCTTGAATCTCGTAATGTTCTAGGAAGGCTCCTTGAGATTACTCTTCCCTAGGGACTACCCCACAAACCTTGGAACCATACCGAACCTTTACCCAGAGACTCGACTAAGATCAGGGACGATTGCCCAAGAACCGTCTGAAGGTTCATGCGATCGGGGTCTGGAAACCTTATGCAAGAAAGAGTATCTCTCTAAGGTCTCGGAGTCATGGGAGTTTGAAGTTCCGAGAGGTTGAATTTCGTGATTCAAGCTCATAAAGGATAGCAAGTCCAATTATCGAAAGAGAATACCCCATCGTTTGGTAGACGAACGGTCGGAATCCTTTCGGAAATGCCCCAGATTTGTCAAGACCGATGGATCTAGAGGAGGAGCACAGGCGTTAACACCTCGCCCCTTTCAGCCTTCGCAAGTAGCGATGGGATCTAGGACCGTGGATACAAGGATTTGTCAGAGCTCTAATGAACGTCAATCTTAACCCTTGCATAGGCAGGGGAGTGGACTCAACAACGTCCTGAAAGTCTCGAAGTATTCAGAACCATCCATTGGGACAGGATGCATGGCAGTTGGGAAGAATTTCGCTGACTCGCGACTTGGAGTGGTCAAGGGTAGGAATGCATGAACTCACGATTCATGAGATTGCGACATGATTGTGGTTGTTGGATCCAAGCCATAGGAGAACCGTTGGATCAGAACCTCCATGTGGTATCGCATATCCGAGGTTCAAAGGTTGAAGGAATCTCTTTTCGACTGTAGAAATCATGAAGTATCGAGCATCGAGGGCTCTTGTAAACATGTGGCACCTCCGTTAGGTGGGGACAACATGGTTGACAGGTGGTGTAACAACAAGTACCCAGAGAAAGGTGGAAGCGGGTGACCGGTGGTGGACACTTGTCGCTTGGGAAAGAGTCAACCCATTGTTGACTTATCGTATCTCGGGGATTCACGAAGGAGGAGCACGAGGGCTCAACACTTCAACTTGCGAAGTCGCAAGATGCGAGTAGCACTATTATTTAGCCTAGGAAGCGGGTGACTGGTGGTGGACACTTGTCACCTGGGAAAGAGTCAACCCATTGTTGACTTATTGTGGATCGGGGTTTCAAAGGATGAAGAAGTTGCACCTTGGTTGCTAAGGCCATGAGACACCGAGAGCCGAGGTCTTGTGCGACGGGTAGCAACGACACACCTTGTAAGTAGAGTACAACGGAGGAGACAAGTGGTGTGTACTCGTCGGTTTGGCAGAGTCCATGTAATGTTGACCTATCATGTATCGGGGATCCATGAAGGAAGAGCACGAGGGCTCAACACTCCAACTTGCGAGGTCGCGAGCTCCAAGTAGTGCTAGTGTTTAGGCTAGCCTACAGTTATATGTAACAGGCGCTATTGAGGAGGGAGCCATACCCGTATTGCATCTTGGGTATCGAAATTTAGAGAAAGAGGAGTCGAGAGCCTTGACTCTCCAAATTGCGAGTTGTGAAAGGCTCTTGCACTAAGTCCAGGTTGTGGTCGTTTGGAGGAGGATAAGGGAAGGGATGGTTTTCTCTAGGCCCCGTAGAAATTCAGGGATTCTGTCCATCGAAGAAAAAGATGAAAAATTCTTAGTTGTCGTAGTGGCTGTGTTACAACTAACACCATTTTTCATTTTAGGGTTTGATTTTAAGATTTTTGATTGGAATGATACAAATTGTCAAGGTCACAATTTCAAACAAGTTGTAATTTTAACCCCGGAAAAAAAAGAGGGATGATACTGGTGTTGATACTGAGAGGGGGGTGAATCAGTATCAAGTACAATTTAAAACCTTTTTCAACTTATACTTAAACCATTCAATTATATCCAATGAGAAATGAACAATAGTATAAGAGTTACACCAATACACCACAATACACCATGCACAATATATGAGAAATAATCAATAGTTTTTGTT